>JARQOC010000010.1:100919361-101118343 GCA_033576535.1 Allobates femoralis | reverse complement strand
AGGGACAGAAAGGGTCCCAGGGGCACGGGAAGTGAGGAATCCACCGGTAGCGCCCGTATCCAGGCCGACGGTGATCAGAGTCGATTGGAGGGACAGGGCCGCAGAAAGGAGACCAGCCCCAGACTAGTGGAGTGACCGAAGGCCTCATCTAGCTAACAGGGGTTTGCGGTGACTTCAGGTGCAGCAGGCCAAGCCACACTTATTCATCAAAAAGGCAGCCACATAGGGCCAAGGGGATGAGGACGACGTTGCCTGGCAGAGTTCAAGGTTGCTTGCTCGGGACACTGAGTGTGAGGCGCTGAACAGGAGGGCAAAAGTCAGCGCATAGGGAGATGACCCGGGAAGGAGCAGGAGAAGGGGAATCCTGGTAAAGTGTCCCAGAGTTATCCGCGAGTTGGCTGGAACCCTGACAAGGAGGGCATAGCATCCTGCTGGTAGCTGGAACCACCTGCAGGCTTGCCTGAATAGTGAGTCAAACCTAAAGTCTGCAGCTCTTGTGTCCTCCAGTCATTTGTCACGCCCTCAGTCCTGCACCCCAGCGTTCCTTATTTTGTATATGAACTGGTTTCAACTGTCCTGGGGCCTCCTGCTCTACCTGTGGAGAGTAGAACATCTAGCTGCGTTACCAACAGCCCCAGAGGATCTGACCGCAGTGTCCGCTATCCATCTCCAATTGCCGAAACCCATGGGTGGCGTCACGTTAAATCCCATATAAAATAATCTCCCCCGTTTATATGACACCGCCGGGACCACGGAGCCAGGTCACAGCCCCGTGACCTTCCTAGAGAACTGCCCGACCGGATTCCGAGTACCCCACGGCCCTGGTGGGCGTGTCACCAACTTGGCACTTCCAACAAGGAGAAACTTTAACCTTAAGAGCTCCTAGCTTCAAGTTATATCTCAATGAAAAGTTTTCTCTCAAGGTCAACAGATCTATAAATATTGGGTTATAGATGAGGGAATGAAGTGTAGAAAAATATACTTTGAGTGAGGTGTAGAGTCATATAAATTGTGATCCTTAAAATATCAAACAAAGTGCCCTTATAAATGTTAAGTGGATGTGTCCATGGAAGCCTGGCAGCTCTGATTCCTTGGGCAGGCTTTGCACTTGCTACTCCGACTATTGGGCTCTATGGGTGCACTGGCTTTCACTCTTATGAGGGGCATTCATTAAAGATTTTCCCTGACCCACTTCTATTTATCACAGGACCCTGAAACTGCACATGTGTAATTATATATCTTTATAAGTTACGTGCTAGTTTGTAACTCTGAACTGATAACAGTCTTTCTTTTACAGGTGCTGAAGTGGTCTGAAGTGTGATAATGGACCCAGTGGAATACAGAGCAGTCATCAAGTTACTTTACTTGAAAGGTGTGTTCATCAACAGCGGAGTGGTGTCACCCTGGAACTGGAGCTGTTTCCACTGGTTCGGCCACATTTTAAATGAGGATGCCAGTTCTTGACTACATCATATGATGTGGAATCGTCACCATAAACCCTCTTCCATATCTTCAAACGTCTACGACCTTTCAAGTAAAGGAATTTGATGACTGCTCTGTATGGGTCCGTTATCACACCTTAAACCACTTCAGCACCTGTAAAAGAAAGACCGGTATCAGTTCAGAGTTGTAAAGTGGCACGTAACCTACAGAGATATATAATTACACATTTGCAGTTTCAGGGTCCTGCGATAAATAGAAGTGGGTCAGGGGAAATCTTTAATGAACATCCGTCATGCATCACTATACAGCGATATGGATAGCGACTCAGTTCTTGGTGAAGCTGCTGGCCAGTGGAGCTGTCTGGCAGGAATAATGAGGATGTCAGGTCAAAAATAGAAGGGGTGATAAGAGGCAAACTTTAGAAGTCAAAAAAAGTCAATAAAGGGGTTAAAATAGACAGGACAGGATCCAAAAAAAGGATTGAACCAGAAGTACTGTAGACTCTGTCAACTTCCAGCAGTAAAATGGGAGTTTTAATAAGGGTCTAGTGCTGTTTCCTTGGCTGCAGCAAGGAGCTGATTACTCCAACTGGACAGTACTCACAACCAACGGTGACATCTAGTGTACTCAAAAGGCCTTGACACTAGACACAGTGAGTGGAGGGACAGTTAGGGACGTGATGGCCGAGGGGGAAAAGGATCCACTTAGGGACGTTAGGGAAGCTCAGGGGCTAGACACAGGTTAGCCAGGAGAAGTCCCATTCCTTGTTCCCTATCGTCAGGGTCTTCCTCTCTCTTTCCATCGGATTATAACCTATGTGTTTTGCCGGACATCCCCTACTCTGTGTGTGACAACCCCCTTGTGTGAGTTTAGGATGAAGAACCATCTTGTAGACTCTACTCACTGGATTAACCTTAAACCAATCTGTTAGGCACAAAATATATGAAGTCACCTGGACAGAGAATTCAGCACTGATAATTGTCCCCGTTGAGCCAATTGTTCCAGAGATAAAAGATGGCATTGCTGGCCGCCCACCTCTGTAATGTGATGGTCGTCTCTTCTCTTCTCTCTATGGTTAATATTATCCTATTTGAGATTGGAAAAAAACTTGCATCGTTGTAGAAGTAAATGGTAACAGACACGGATTCAATAATCCTCGCCATTGTGTAATATTTATAGCTGATTTGTCCTCTCTGGGATTCTCGTTTCTATAATCAGCACCTGGAGGATCTGTACTTTTTATAATTGTGACATTCACTATATCCCTTTCAAGCTTTTTTTTCAATGTTAGCGCCTGAGAGCCGACTGCTGATTAGTATATGTCGTGGCCCACATTTATATTGTGCTGCTTTACAGATGACACAGCCGTGAAATACAGATACAATGCCAGATCTCCGTACAGGCTGCGATGTGACTCAGTAGAAAGACGAGGACAGATATGTCATTACTGCCTCATTGTAGCATCCGTTTTTTCCTGCATATTTTTATATACATGGAAGTAGAAAGGCACAATGATCATATGGAGAACAGCGGCAAAAAGGAATCTACCATAAAGAACATCATTTCCTCTAGTCTCACCTTTGTCAAATTGAATTGTAATACATTTTTCAATGGTCTCAGTAGAGCGTCATGTGACCAATCATCCATAGGCATTTTTGCACTTATAGGTACATTGACGCTGGAACCAACAAGAGCTGTTTCTGGCAGTGAGTACATTACACGTTGTTAGGAGTGGGCTAAGATGTTTAATGTTTATAATTAAAGGGCTTGTCCTGGTTTGAGATGAAAGTCTAGGTGACTGCAGGCCTCCGAATTCTCATGGCGCGTACCTGCACACTTTCAGGATTCTCCCATGTCAATGGTAATATTGGACGGTCATCTGAACACAAGTATGCGATTTATATAATCTGGCCAATTCTGACTAGACGTGTCCAGCCTCGCTCAATTAATTTCAATTGATCGAAGCCTCAATGTCTAGTCAGCACGTGACTGCATGTATGTAAATTGCATATCTATGGTTACGTGACCTTCCACTCTCACCGCCGAGCACCAGACAATCCTGACAGCAGGCAGTGTGCGCTCTGTGAGAAGTCAGTCTGCAGTCACATAGAGACACATAGAGTGACTGCAGACTGATCACAAGCTTGGGGCAACCCCTTTAATGCTTCTAACAAATAAATACCTAGAACACTTAACTTGTTAGAATGCACAACACTTTATTAACATAGCCATGTATCAAGAAAGTTTACAAGTTATGGATTGTTAGATGAGTACAGGATCAGAATAATTAACACAAAACTACATCACCAGACCCACCAGAGGTTAACATCCATAAACACAACATCCATAAAACAGCACCCTATAACCCATCAGAACAGAAATACATCACCAGACCCACCAGAGGTTCAGAAATATATCTGACTCACCGTAGCCGGGGTCTTCACGTCTCAGGCGTTGCTTCTCCCGTCACGGTTCCACGCCCGAGGCTGTGGGGCCCGGTGGTCCAGATCAATAGGGGATTTAGAACGGATAGGGGGTTAATTCTTACTTGTCGTAACGCCACCTGCGGGAATCCGGTGATCTCACTGGCGCTGCTTGGGTCTCCGGGGGATGTACGGCAGCAAGATGGGACACTCCCCACAGGATGAGCGGGAATCCCTGGGGCCAGGAGCTGTCCTTGGTGTAATACGGTAGCTTGGTAGTGCTGTGTGGTAGATCCAGGAATAATGCACAGACACACACAAAGTCTTTTAGGTACCTTTACTGGTGGCAAACAGGTACACTCGGACCGGGTGATGAGGTTGACACTCCTGGAGTTTCCCCAGCAAGCAGTGTGTAGGCTTCCTTCTCTATTGTTCCGGTGGGGTCCTATGACCCCAGTTGCCAGGATCTCTCACTCACTGGGTGAGCTGTTTTGGGCCTAGTAGCTCCAATACCAGGGACTGCACACTTCCTGCAGCTCTCCTAGCGTCTGCACACTCTGGTGTTTCTCCCTCCAGGACCCATATATATATAGGGGGAATTGGCTTAAGGTAACCAGTGGAGCTCCCCCTAGAGGCCTGGGGTGAAACAGGGTGTTAAAGGTGTTGTTAATTTTGTGAGTTCTGCTTGCTGTTTCCACTCCATTTGTGAACCAAGAGTTCTGTGGTGCCCCAACCAGGGTGCCACATATCCATACAACCCCTATCAGTACAGAAATACAAAGTCAAAACTCTCATCAGTACAGAAATACATAACCAGATCCACCAGAGGTACAGAAATACTATGTCAAAACCTTCATCAGTACAGAAATACATAACCAGATCCACCAGAGATACAGAAATACATAACCAGACCCACCAGAGGTACGGAAATACATAAATAGAACCCCCATCAGTACAGAAATCAAACCCTCATCAGTAACATAATTCAACATCAGAACCACCATCAGTACATGGTAAAACAATTGTAATGTCAGGTCAGATCCATACACATTTGTACTGCATGAACCTACAACTCCTACTACATACCGTATTCGCAATGGTGAGGACTTACTGGGAGCTGTTGTTACCAGCCGTCAATAAAAGCATATAGGAACCACAACACTGATGAGAATTAGTCATTATCATAATTAATCATTTACATCCTGGTACCTTATAGATGACCTTGTCTCTGATCGGGGTTGTCTTTTTATTTTCTTCATCTTGTCCAGACGCCATGATGACTTTTAACATCCATAGATCATCTCTGCAGATTTCCATCTTCTCCGGTGTTCTGCAGCACATCCTGGCACGATACCCTTAAAAATAGCAGAATGATCAACATTTTCCTGAGTAAAAATATCTGCCCTACACTGTGCCTCGGAATAAATAATTGCTCCTCCTCACTGTTCCCTATACAAAATATGATTTATACACTGTCCCTCTTCTGGCACATGCCCTCCACACTGCCCCCTCATCCCACTGCCCTCTCCTTTCCATACTGGGCTCCCTGGTCACACTATCCTCTACACTGTATCATCCTATACTGCCCACGGTTTATACTGTCCTCCCTCATCAAACTCTCCAAACCTGACATACTGTCCCCGCATGCTGCCCCCTCTCCATACAGCTCACACACTCAGTCTCTATTATGTGCCCTTTACATTTTCCTCATCCCCTACTGTTTCTTCATTACTTCATCCCTTTCTCGCTCTACATACTGTATCTACACCTATCCCCTCCTCACTCCCCATACTGTGTCGGCAGCCATCCTCCCTCACTCCACATACTGTGTTCACACCCATCCCCCTCTCACTCCTCATACTTTGTCTGCAGCCTTTCCTTCTCCCTCCCCATACTGTGTCCACACTAATCCCCCCTCACTTCACATACTGTGCTGCAGGCATCCTCGTCACTCCTCATACTGTGTCCATACTGATCCTCCCTCACTACATATACTGTGCCATATCCATCCCCTTTACTCCTCATACTGTGTCCATACTGATCCCCCCTCACTGCATATACTATGCCACATACATCCCCCTTACTCCTCATACTGTGTCCATACTGATCCCCCCTCACTACATGTACTGTGCCACATCCATCCCCCTTAATCCTCATACTGTGTCCATACTGATCCCCCTCACTACATATACTGTGCCACATCCATCCCCTTACTCCTCATACTGTGTCCATACTGGACAGCTCCAATGTGGCCGCTGTCTGGCACTGAGTAGTCAGACATGTCCACCATGCCGCAGCATCTACACTCCACATGCAATGACCTGCAGTCTGAGCATCAACAAGCCACCACTACATTAAGCTGGGAAAATGGCACGTCTTCCTCCAACAGACCACGCCTCCTCCTGAAATACTTAGCCAATTACAAGCACTGTACACGGGGCTGTCCGGAGCCAATAGCAGGGGCCTTCCAACTAGGTTGAGCAAAGGATATGGAAGTGGGAAGGGGACAAGCGCTCAGGAGAAACATGGCTGGATGCCTGTATGTACCGAGGGTGGCACTGTACATGGTGCGTAAGTTATGGCAAATCAGTCCTGCAGCAGTGGGACAATGCATCCTGCACCAGGGGCCTACATAGAAATCATGGGGCCCCTTAGTAGAAGTTCTTATTGCCCCCCAAAAAAATATTTGCCTGAGTTACATAACAGCATATCTCACAACTTTGCAGCCCTTACAAATTAATTTTCCTCCTATTGAAGCCTCTTGATTCCCCTTTCGTTACAGCCATAAAGTGTGAGGCCAACAAAAGTGCCCCCTAAACACTATTTGATGCCCCACAGTGAATTCCTCCATATGCACACTATGATGACCCTACTGTAAGCCCCTCAACTACACTGGTACAGTGTGATCCCCAACTGTGACCCCACACAGCCCTGCATACAATATAATGGACCTACATACGGTATAATGGCCCGTACATCTCTTAACGCTGTATAATGGCCCCCAACACAACCCTCAAACAGCCCTGCATAAAGTATAAAGGCTCTGCACACCTCGTACACACTCAGCTCTGCTCCATACACCTAGTACACTCTCAGCTCTGATCCATATGCCTCATTCACATACAGCTCTGCTCCATACACCTAGTACACACTCGGCTCCCATATTAGGGGGCGCCGGATCGTACCAGATCCGGGAGGATCCGGGTGGATCCAATTTTGTCAGATTTTTGCCCCGCAAGATGCGATTTTGTGTCTGGGGAAAAAATCGAATTCTCCCGAATCCTCCCAGACAGCAGGGAACCGTATGGCAAATCACTGCCATCTGGCCCCACAGGAATACTATGGGGCCAAAATCGGATCTGGGGCTGTCCGGTTCACACTGGACAGCCCCGGATCCTTAAAACCGTGGTGTGAAGCCGGCCTTAGAGGATGAATTCTGATACCTGTATCTTGTTTCTCATATTTAAAGGCTATATATAACTTTGTTCAGAATTTTTGTTTTTTTATTTGGTTCCTAAGTGCAAAAATCAAGCAACTTTCAAAATCGTGTCGCTCATTTTGCTTTTGCAGATTGTCTTATCTAGCAGAGTCATCTAAAAAATGTTACAAATCATTCAGAGCTCCTGGTTCTGGCTGCTCTCTCTGCTCTCCCTTTCCCTTCTCTCATTGTTAGAGATTGTAGCAGGTAGGGAGAAAGGGGGTGTTTTGGCCCATTAGGTGATGTTGCTTTTCCAAGCCCAAGGTCTGGATGGGCATACGAGCCACGGGAGACAAATAGCATAGGTACAACCCCTGGCAAAAATTATGGAATCACCTGACTCGGAAGATGTCTATTCAGGTGTTTAATTTTGTACAAAAAAGCAGATCACAGACATGGCACAAAACTAAAGTAATTTCAAATGGCAACTCTCTGCCTTGAAGAAACACTAAAAGAAATCTAGAAGAAAGAAATGTGCTAGCCAGTAACGGTTACTTTTGTAGACCAAGCAGGGGGAAAAATTATGGAATCACTCAATTCTGAAGTAAAAATTATGGAATCACCCTGTAAATTTTCATTCCCAAAACTAACACCTGCATCAAATAAGATGTGCTCGTTAGTCTGCATCTAAAAAGGAGTGATCACACCTTGGAGAGCTGTTATACCAAGTGGACTCACATGAATCATGGCTCCAACAAGAGAGATGACAATTGAAACAAAGGAGAGGATTATCAAACTCTTAAAAGAGGGTAAATCAACACGCAATGTTGCAAAAGATGTTGGTTGTTCACAGTCAGCTGTGTCTAAAATCTGGACCGAATACAAACAACATGGGAAGGTTGTTAAAGGGAAACATACTGGTAGACCAAGGAAGACATCAGAACATCAAGACTGAAAGTTAAAGCAATATGTCTCCAAAACAGGAAATGCACAACACAACAAATGAGGAATGAATGGGACGAAACTGGAGTCAATGTCTGTGACCGAACCGTAAGAAACCACCTACAGGAAATGGGATTTACATACAGAAAAGCTAAACAAAAGCCATCATTAACACCTAAACATAAAAAAAACAAGGTTACAATGGGCTAAGGAAAAGCAATAGTGGACTGTGGATGACTAGATGAAAGTCAT
Source organism: Allobates femoralis (assembly GCA_033576535.1). NCBI lineage: Eukaryota > Metazoa > Chordata > Amphibia > Anura > Aromobatidae > Allobates > Allobates femoralis. The sequence continues at coordinate 101,109,865 of JARQOC010000010.1, read as the reverse complement.
ATTCAGTGATGAATTGCTAATCTGCATTGGGCAAGGTGATGATGGTGGACGTTTTGTTTGGTGTCGTACCAATGAGATTTATAAAGATGACTGCCTGAAGAGAACATGCAGATTTCCACAGTCATTGATGATATGGGGCTGCATGTCAGATAAAGGCACGGGAGAGATGGCTGTCAATAAATGCCCAAGTTTACATTGTCTGGGAAATTGCTATCTACCTTGTGGAGAGAAGTTTTCCTGCAACCATAAGAAGACAGTTAAGTAGGTGAGCAGATTGTAGTCACATCCCCCCTCTAGAAAATATGCAAATTTGCACTTCAGTGAGGAAGTGGAATAACTCCAGTGCCACTTTTAAGCAGCTCCTCAAATTGATATTTTGGACACTTTTCTTATCCCATCAATTGAAAGGATGTTTGGGGATGATGAAATCATTTATCAAGGTGATAATGCATCCTGCCATGGAGCAAAAACTGAAAACATTCCTTGAAAGAAGACACATAAGGTCAATGTCATGGCCTGAAAATAGTCCAGATCTCAATCCAATTGAAAATCTTTGGTGGAAGTTGAAGAAAATGGTCCATGACAAGGCTCCAACCTGCAAAGCTGATCTGGCAACAGCAATCAGAGAAAGTTGGAGCCAGATTGATGATGAGTAGTGTTTGTCACTCATTAAGTCCATGCCTCAGAGACTGCAAGCTGTTATAAAAGCCACAGGTGGTGCAACAAAATACTAGTAATGTATTTGAGTGTTGTTTTGTTTGTTTGTTTGACATGATTCCCTATTTTTTCCTCAAAATTCCATAATTTTCCCCCTGCTTGGTCTACAGAAGTAACGTTTCTTCAAGGCAGAGAGTTGCCATTTGAAATTACTTTAGTTTTGTGCCATGTCTGTGATCTGCTTTTTTTCTACAAAATTAAACAACTCAATGGACATCCTCAAAGCCAGGTGACTCCATAATTTTGTTGTACTGGAGTCTAAAGGCAGACAGAAAATGTCCTGGAGACCACAGACAGGTAGCAGAGGTACTGAGAATTGATGGCAGACAGAACTCAGGAACACGTAAAGCTGGTTTCACACTACGGATTTTGCAAATCCGATGCTGTCCGATAAAAATCGGACAGCATCGGACCGATTTTGGTCCCCATGCAGCCCTATGGGCATCGGACCGAATCAGATGTGCACTAAATACCATCCGATTTGGTCCGATCCGATTCTGTCCGATTTTTTTATCGGTGCAAAAATCGGAGCATGCTCCGATTTTTGAACCGAAAATAAAATCTGACAGAATCGGATCGGACCAAATCGGATGGTATTTAGTGCACATCTGATTCGGTCCGATCAATTTAACATGGGGCCCTATGGATCAGGGTCCGAGGAGACATCTGATGTGTCCTCGGACCCGATTTTACAGTACTGAGCATGCTCAGTACAGTAAATCTGCTCCTAACTGGGACAGCAGGGGTTAAAAAAAAATATATATATAAGCTCACCTATCCCCGAGGCCCCCGCCATCTCCCGCCGTCTCCTGCAGGCTCCCGATGTCTTCCCGGTGTCTGCAGAGGTCTTCTTCTTCTGTACAGGACCTGCCGTGATGTCACAGTCACGTGACCGCAGGTTACACCATGTAAAAAAAGTTTAAAATATTCAATTGATTTTGTTCCACTTCACGATTGTGTCCCACTTGTTGTTGATTCTTCACAAAAAAAATTAGAATTTATATCTTTGTTTGAAGCCTGAAATGTGACAAAAGGTTGAAAAGTTCAAGGGGGCCAAATACTTTCACAAGGCTCTGTACAGGGGCGGGCTGGCAAGTGCCCCTGGGCTGGTGGTATAGTCCACCATTAGGGCCGCCCCGACCTGACAGCACCCCCCCCCCCCGCTTCTCAAGGCTGCCGACCCGAAAGCACAACCCCCCCCCCGCTTCTCAAGGCTGCCGGACCGGACCCGACAGCACCCCCCCCCCCCCCGCTTCTCAAGGCTGCCGGACCGGACCCGACAGCACCCCCCCCCCCCCTCCCCCTCCGCTTCTCAACCAGGGCCGGGATACCTAACTGCCACCCAGGGAAAGAGGCTCCAGCCAGCCCTGGCTCTGTATATATATATATATATATATATATAATATATATATGCAGTATAAATAGAAAGTGATAAACCATCAGGCCCAGACTCACATAGCGTTACACAGTGAATTCTCACATGGAGTATTAAACATTGGAGGACTGGCATATCCAAAACTTTTGATGCCTTGGGCAATTGGTTACAGACTCAAGTCTTTCACCAAATGTTTGCACCAGTCTTTCCCCTACCTAAGTTTGACAACTACTTATATCTGGGTTACTAAAAATAACTTACCCCCCAGTAAAAAATGTGCCAGCCAGACTCCAATAATGAGGACTTAGATTTGTGCCACTGACTGTGTATAATTGTTATCTCCCACAATCACTCTACTGAGCGGAACAATTATGTTTGCGTTTAATTGCATTACAAGACGCCCTAAAAAACACATCTCTTATAGGGCACACATCTCATTTGCAACCACTGACATTGAGCAAAGCAAGTTCTACTGAACCATGAAGGAGCCAGACAGTACGGAACAGGGGAGCAGAAAGTTCTAGATTACGATGTGATGTCTCTGCAGATTTCATTGGTGATCAAGCACAACAGCTAAATAGATATATCATGGTACATAAGAGATTCTGGAAAAATGACTCTAAAATGCAGACCCAGATCAGAATCCTAGGTCAGATAAATAATGGCTTGTATAGAGCACGCCAGAACTAATCTCTCAGATTCAGTCTCTTAGATGTACAAAATTGGGACTAAAGTAGGTGGGCAGAAGTGTTTACTTTCTTAGGTGATCAAAGTACCGTATATACTCGCGTATAAGCCGAGTTTTTCAGCCCAAAATTTGGGCTGAAAAGTCCCCCCTCGGCTTATACGCGAGTATACAGAACCCCTGGAGGTATACAGGCCCCCCCCATCAAGATCCAGGGCCCCCCCTCCTTGCTCGGCAAACCTGTAAAGTAAAAGCATACTTATCACTGTCCTGTCGCGCCGTCCCGCCGCTGCCGACATCACGATCCCAGCTTCATCCGTCTTCTTCCGGCTTCCTGTGGTCGCGGGCAATGACGTCATTGCCCGCGACCACAGGAAGCCGGAAGACGCTGAATGAAGCCGGGATCGTGATGTCGGCAGCGGCGGGACGGCGCGACAGGACAGTGATAAGTATGATTTTACTTTACAGGTTTGCTGAGTAAGGAGGGGGGGCCCTGGATCTTGATGGGGGGGTCTGTATACCTCTGGGGCTGCTGTATACACCCCTGGGGCTGCTGCTGTATACACCCCTGGGGCTGCTGCTGTATACACCTCTGGGGCTGCTGTATACTACCTCTGGAGCTGCTGTATACACCACTAGGGCTGCTGTATACTACTTAAGGGCTGCTGTATATACCTCTGGGGCTGTATACTACCTCTGGGGCTGCTGTATACACCACTGGGGCTGCTGTATACTACCTAAGGGCTGCTGTATATACCTCTGGGACTGTATATACCTCTGGGGCTGTATATACCTCTGGGGCTGCTGTATACTACCTCTGGGGCTGCTGTATACTACCTCTGGGGCTGCTGTATACTACCACTGGGGCTGTATATACCTCTGGGGCTGCTGTATACTACCTCTGGGCTGCTGTATACTACCACTGGGGCTGTATATACTCTGGGGCTGCTGTATACTACCACTGGGGCTGCTGTATACTACCACGGGCTGCTGTATACTACCACTGGGGCTGCTGTATACTACCACTGGGGCTATATATGCCTCTGGGCTGCTGTATACTACCTCTGGGGCTGCTGTATACTACCACTGGGGCTGTATATACCTCTGGGGCTGCTGTATACTAACCACTGGGCTGCTGCTGTATATACCACTGGGGCTGCTGCTGTATACTACCACTGGGGCTGCTGTATACTAACCACTGGGGCTGCTGCTGTATATACCACTGGGGCTGCTGTGTATACTACCACTGGGGCTGCTGTATACTAACCACTGGGGCTGCTGCTGTATATACCACTGGGGCTGCTGCTGTATACTACCACTGGGCTGCTGTATACACCTCTGGCTGCTGTATACTAACCACTGGTGCTGCTGCTGTATATACCACTGGGGCTGCTGCTGTATACTACCACTGGGGCTGCTGTATACACCTCTGGGGCTGCTGTATACTAACCACTGGGGCTGCTGCTGTATATACCACTGGGGTGCTGCTGTATACTACCACTGGGGCTGCTGTATACACCTCTGGGGCTGCTGTATACTAACCACTGGTGCTGCTGCTGTATATACCACTGGGGCTGCTGCTGTATACTACCACTGGGGCTGCTGTATACACCTCTGGGGCTGCTGTATACTAACCACTGGGGCTGCTGCTGTATATACCACTGGGGCTGCTGCTGTATACTACCACTGGGGCTGCTGTATATACCTCTGGGGCTGCTGTATACCACACTGCTGGGGACTGTATACCTGTGCTGGGGTCCACCCTCGGCTTATACACGAGTCAATAGGTTTTCCCAGGTTTTGGGAGCAAAAGTAGGGGGGTCGGCTTATACACGGGTCGGCTTATACACGAGTATATACGGTAGATTTACAGCATGGAAACTGAGACAAAAGTAGGTATACAGTCCTAGATGGTGAAAATTGGCTAACAAGTAGGTATATAGTACTAAGCATGACACGTTTAACTTCTTAGGTGCACAAAATTAGGCCAAATGCATAACATAGATGTTCAGTACTGTTTGAACCATGTTTAGGCTTTTGGAAGTGCGAAATTTGGTCAAATTAGGCATAGTGGGGAACTCCCACTTAAAAAGATGAGGTCGGCCTGAAATTGACATCATAGGTAGACCTCAACTATAAGAGACAAAATTAGAAACAAATCCTGAAAATCATATTGTCTGATTTGGAAATAATTTTTTTTTCACATAATGGTGGAAAATAAGTACTTGGTCAATAACAAAAGTTTATCTCAATACTTTGCTTATATATCCTTTGTTGGCAATGACAGAGGTCAAATGTTTTCTGTAAGTTTTCACAAGGTTGGCACACACTGTTGCTGGCATGTTGGCCCATTCCTTCATGCAGATTTCCTCTAGAGCAGTGATGTTTTGGGGCTGTCACTGGGCAACACAGACTTTCAACTCCCTCCAAAGGTTTTCTATAGGATTTAGATCTGGAGACTGGCTGGGCCACTGCAAGATCTTGAAATGCTTCTTATGAAGCCACTGCTTCATTGCCCTGCCAGTGTGCTTAGGAGCATTGTCATGCTGAAAGATCCAGCTATGTTTCATCTTCAATGCCCTTGCTGATGGAAGGAGGTTTGCACTCAAAATCTCACGATACATGACCCCATTCATTCTTTCATGTAAACATATCGGTTATCCTGGTCCTTTGGCAGAGAAAAAGCACCAAAGCATGATGTTGCTACCCCCATGTTTCACAGTAGGTATGGTGTTCTTTGGATACATTTGAGAATTGTTTCTACTCCAAAGATGATGACTGTGTTTCCACCAAACAGTTCTACTTTGGTTTCATCTGACCATATGAAATTCTCCCAATATTCTTCTGGATCATCAAAATGCTCTGTAGCTAACTTCAGATGGGCCCAGACATGTAATGGCTTAAGCAGGAGGACATATCTGGCACTGCAGGATCTGTGTCCCTGGCGGCGTAGTGTGTTACTAATGGTAGCCTGTGCAATGTTGGTCCCACCTCTCTGGAGGTCATTCACTAGGTCCCCCCGTGTGGTATTGGGATTTTTGCTCACCGTTCTTGAGATCATTTTGACCCCATGGGGTTAGATCTTGCGTAGAGCCCCTGATCGAGGGAGATTATCAGTGGTTTTATATGTCTTCCATATTCAAATTATTGCCCCCACAGTTGATTTCTTCACACCAAACTGCTTACCTATTGTAGATTGAGTCTTCCTAGCCTGGTGCAGGGCTACAATTTTGTTTCTGGTGTCCTTTGACAGCTCTTTGATCTTCACTATAATAGAGTTTGGAGTGTGACTGCTTGAGGTGTCTTTTATACTGATAACAAGTTCACACAGGTGCCAATAGTACAGGTAATGAGTGGAGGACAGAGGAGCCTCTTAAGGAAGACATTACAGATCTGTGAGAGCCAGAAATCTTGCTTGTTTGTAGGTGACCAAATACTTATTTTCCACCAAAATTTGAAAAAAAAAATTCTTTCCAAATCAGACAATGTGATTTTCAGAATTAGTTTTTTAATTTTGTCTCTCATAGTTGAGGTCTACCTATGATGTCAATTACAGGCCGACCTCATCTTTTTTAAGTGGGAGAACTTGCACAATTGGTGGCTGAATAAATACTTGTTTCCCCACTGTATATAGTACTTTTAGCTTCTAAGGTGATCAAAATTGAGCCACAAGTAGGTATACAGTACTAATAGGGACATGTTTAGTTTCTTGGATGCTTGAATTCAGGTCTCAATCAGGTATAGATTACGTTTAGTGTTCAAAGCTAAGCCTAAAGTAGATGAAAAGTAGTGATTGGGTCATATTATTCTTTTAGACACTCAAACTTGGGTGAAAAGTTGATATGGGGATCTAATAGAGTTTTGGTAAGTCTTGAACATACTTTAAATAGGGCTATAATTACATTAACATCCCGAAATAAGCATGTTTAGAGTATATGGTGCTCTAACGTGGGCCAAAAGTAGGCATATAAGACTGGTCTGTGCTCAAAATGGCCATCATCAATGATGCAAACTTCATTAAACTTTCTCCTGTAGGCACCATTTATGGTAATTGCTTGTGAAAAAGCCTTACAATTTCACAACAGTGTGAGGTTTCCTTTAAAAATCCTATACTATACTCTAAAAAAGCCAATAAGTATCAACTCTGGAGAAAGCAGTGACCGGTCTATGCTGCCATGTCTTCTTATCCAACACCCTGGAATGGTGCTGTCAAGGGAGGAATAATGGTGACAGCTGTTGGGGAGCCTGATGTGTAGAGTTTCAGGAATGGCAGAGAAACTCTCATCTCATTTTCCTCTGTTTACAATGACCTGATCAGTATTACTACTGACTTTTGGGCTAACGTGTGCTTATTGAACACATTTTGACACTTTATCATAAAACTGGAGAACATTCTATCCCATTCTTTGGGTCAAAGATTTGATAAAGGCGGCAGCGGCTATGGTTCAGGTGAGTTGTTGAGCTGGCTTCTTTCTTTGTCTCAGCTGATGTAGGGATAGAAATGGAGTTTGGCTTGGGTAACAAACTGATCCGGACAGCCAGCCCCCCTTCATCACATTACCCACACAGACAGGGGGAACAAGCTCTTTTAATGCAGCATAATGAAGGCAAAAGTGGAGCTCCTTGGATCACAAGAAGGGTGAAATGAGACAGATATTATATTATATTATATTATACTAGCTGGGTGCCCGATGCACATGCATCGGGATTCTAGAAGAGCGAGTCTCTGACTCGCAATGGCCGCTTCGCGGCCAATGCTTCGCGCTGCTAAGGCGACTCGCCATGCCCGCTGCGCGGGCATAGCGAGTCGCCTTAGAACTGCTCGCAATGGCCGCTGCGCGGCCAATGCTTCGGTCGTATCCACATGACCACGCTGACTCGCAGCGCGAGCGGTCTCAGAAGGGGCAAAAAACCCATTCGTGATTATATAATAGATTATATTATATTATATTAGTAAGTTTTTTTTCCGTTCAGGGAAAGAACTATGTTTTACGTCCTTGGGAAACGCCTTAAAGTAGTAATATGTGTATTGAAACCAGCAAGATTCTGTGCCTCTTGAGTTGGAAGCAATAAGCACATTGTGCCTCTTAGTGATAGTTACCAAAATGTTGGTTCCTACTTTAAAGGAAAAACTCATAAAAAATACTCCCATGAAAGTTCTTTTTTATTAAGGTTTCTCCTCATTACCTTTCTGTTTTACACTTGTCTCTCTGCTATGCTTACAGAATGCTGAGGAAGGACCCAGCGCTTCGTCCAACTGCCAACGAAATTCTGCAGTTTCCTTACGTGACTCATAGAGGGCAGGTATGTGCGAATATTTTGTTTATTTTGCATGCATATTCCTATCAAATCTCAAGATTACTAATATATACGAGGTCATGGGCGGAAGTGTTGGCACCCATGAAATTGTTGCAGAAAATGAAGTATTTCTCCCCAAAGTATTACAAGTACAAATGTTTTGTTATACACATGTTCATTTCCTTTAAGTGTATTGTTCCTTTGTGTGTATTGGAACAGGAAAAAAAAAACAGAGGGGGGAAAAAAGGCAAATTAGACATCATTTCACACAAAACCCTAAAAATGGGCTGGACAGAATTGTTGGCACCATTCCAAAATTGTGAGTAAACAACTTTGTTTCAAGCATGTGATGTTCGATCACACTCACCAGTGGCAAGTAACAGTTGTGAAAATCACACCTGAAACCAGATAAAAAGGGAGAAGTTGGCTTAGTGCGGCTTCACACTGCAGTTCATACCTGACAGCCCCGGACCGGATCTGACCGCAGTGTGAAGCCGCCCTTAGTCTTTGCATTGTGTGTCTGTGTGTGCCACACTAAGCATGGAGAACAGAAAGGAGAAAAGAGAACTGTATGAGGACTTGAGAACCAAAATTGTTGAAAAATATCAACAATCTCAAGATTATTAGTCCATTTCCAGAGATCTTGATTTCTTTTTGTCCACGGTGCGCGCAATATAATCAAGAAATTTATAACCCATGGTGCTGTAGCAAATCTACCTGGACGTGGACGGCAAAGAAAAGTTGATGAAAGATTATAATGCAGGATAGTCCGGATGGTGGATAAACCCCAATCAAGTTCCAAAGAAATGCAAGCTGTCCTGCAGGCTTGGGAGCATCAGTGTCAGTGCGAACTATCCGTCCACATATAAATGAAATGAAACTCTACGGAGGAGACCTAGGAGGACCCACTGCTGACACAGAGACAGGAAGAAGCCATAATGTTTGTGAGTAACCAAAATCCTTTTGGGAAAGCGTCTTGTGGGCAGATGAGACAATATGAAGCTTTTTGGTAAAGTGCATCATTCTACTGTTTACCGAAGACAGAATGAAGCTGACAAAGAGAGCACAGGACCGACAGTCACATATGGGGGAGGTCAGAGAAGAGAGCACAGGACCTACAGTCACACATGATGGAGATCAGAGAAAACAACAGAGGGCCTACAGTCACATGGGGGAGGTCTCCAGCAGGACAATGACCCCAAACAACAAGAAGACCCTGAAATGGATGGAAACAAAGCACTGGAGAGTTCTGAAGTGTCAGTAATGAGTCCGGACCTAAATCCCATTGATCACCTATGGACAGATCTGAAAATTGCTGTTGGGAGAAGACGCCTCAAGTATGAGAGACCGGGAACAGATTATAAAGAAGAGGAGAAACTCCATAAGAAGAAGCTTGTGGAGGTTATAGGAGGCGACTGACTGCAGGGATTTATTCCAAGGGGGAACCAAATATTAACCTGGAGGTGACAACAATTTTGCCTATATTGGGGGTTTTGTGTGAAATTATGTCCAGTTTGGGGAATTGTAATAATTTTCAGACATAAATACTTCATTTTCTGGAACAATTTCAAGGAGGGTGCCAACACGTTCGGCCGTGACTATGTATGTATATATATATATATACACACACTGTATATATCCACATTGCTTTATGTACACGTGTGTTCGTTACCATACAATGCCATTGCAACCAGCTGTTCATATGCCCAATTAAATCACTCATATGTCTTATCGAGCGACAATTCTACATGGGGTTAAAGACGGTCATTTCTGTTCTCTATGTGAACCACTAGTCATTTGTAATTAGGGAAAGATTCAGTCTCTTTGAGAGCATGTGTTGGGTTCTTGCTTCAGGATTTAATTGCTGCTGGCATTCTTCTCTCTTCCGTCAAGTTTTGATGTGATGGGTAGAGAATGAAACGGAGGAAGACAAAGGAATCCAGGAAAGTTTCAGTGAGAGAACAGACTCAGCGGGGGGCAGAAGCTGCAAACTTGTAGAAAGCTTCCATCCATTATTGTTCAAAGCTTCAGATGCCACCGTCAGTGGAGCTTCTTCTGAGTGAAGCTGGCTTTGTAAGAATGGAGCAGAAAAATGATAGAGGAAATCCTGATTTTCGGCATTTTGTGAGAAATATTGAGTTTTGATGAGTTTCCTCTATCATGTTCTATATAAATACAGTAAGCCCACCCAGCATGTACGCCGTTCAGAGGCCCCTACACCCTCCAGCATGTCTGAACACAGCCAAACGCCAGGTGTTTTATTATAGGGCCACACTTTGTGGGAGGGGGCTATGTTTTTGTGCAGGTTGACTTATATACGGTATGTTCACACATACTGGAAATATTGCCTATTTTCTGTCCGGATTCTTGGTTGAAATATCCTGGAGCCCGTTATGGTGACAGACTATCTCTTTATTCATCATATGTCAATTAATGTTGCAGAAAAGCTGTAAAACTTCAGTCCAAGACTAAAGTAAAATCATTTTTCCCTGCAAAGGTGGCAATTCCACAATAAAAGGAAAAAAAGGTCTGAAGAGTAACAATTTTTTACCTATTCACTTCTGCTGACGGCCTATTCATATTTTAGCTATGTGCACGCAAGCTTTTCAAGAAGTTTTTAAAGCAGAAACTAAATGGAAACCGAATAAAAACTCTTCAAATCTCAAGACTCCTCAAAAACGGAGTTTCCGACAGTTTTTCTCCAAAAGCTCATCAAAAAGACTGTGTGCACATATGTGGCGCCCTGCAGACCGGTGACCACAGTGAAGAACTGCAGCTTGGACTGGTAAGTTATCACTCCGCAAAACACCCAACACAACCCCTGAAACCCTAGTGCTAGTTACTTCATGTCAGGCAAGGGGAAGCGGAAGGGGCTAAGTGGAGGGTGGAGACTGGGGAAGCACCCCAAAGAGGGTGGAGGAACTGGAGTAAAACCCAGGAACACCAAGTTAAGAGAGCCTAGTCAGTCAGAGAGACTAAAAGAGGTTCCTGGCATGCTGTAAGGGGATAAGGAACAGAACTTCTAAGCCGATACACCCTGAGATCAGAGACTGAAACACCAGTAAGGAAGAGCCTGGACCCGGTGGCCAGTGCTACAGAACGGCTCATACGGGTCCCAGGCCAAGTACCGAGGAGAAAGAGAAGGTGTCTAAGGTGTTCTCGAGCCAACAGGGCACCAAGGGACTGGGCCGGAACCAGGATGCCGGCCCCGTGAAGTGGTAGGACGCTGCATGACCCAGCCATAGAATTAACTGGCGGGGTGAATGGACTTCATGCCCGAAATCCAAAACCCGGCACAACAAAGGGAAGGCCGTCAGATGAGGGTTAGGAATCCCGAAGAAGGGAGCCCAGGAAAAAGTCGCGACTGCCGGACCGTAGTCTGTGCGCGAGACCGTGAACAGACACCCGAGAGGACTTAGAAGGGGAGTGCAACCAACAAACCTTCCCAGTTGCCAGGGTGTGACCAGAACCGTCTGTGAGCCGTTATACCAAGTGAACTGTAACTGCTTTGTTGTGTGAACTGTCGAGTAGAAGTAAAGTACCCGGTCAAGCTCAAAACCTTGTGTAACAGACTGTGGTTTCCGTGACAGTAGCAGGAGCTCACCTGCGGAGCCGCTGACTGAATCGCTGCACAGGCAGACGCAGCCTGATTGTAAGTGACATTGAACTCTGCTGGCAGTGGTTCAATGTGCTGGCCTCTGTCTCTATACCTGCCCTGGGGACAAAGCCTACCATTCTGGCTGCCTGCCATTACCATCATCCCCAGAGGTCTGAACGGCAGCGGTGGCCCACATTGACCACAAACCACAGGTGGCGTCACGAACATTTTCTACAAACTCTATTTTCCCCTTTTTCTCTTCATTATCTTCCTCACTTTTTATTGCTGCGCCTGGGCCCACAGAGCTGGGTCACGTCGCTTTGACAGCCCGCAGCCCTGAACTGGACAAAGAGAGGGCCCAACTCTGAGTACCCCTGCCTGGGGCGCGACACATACCCTTAGCAAGGTTTCCATGCCGGTCCTGGTGCAGCCTAAGGACTGATGTGAAAACATTGCTGGAGCAGCAGAGTTGGTGCAGATCTGCCAATGCTGACTTTACTACTGATTTGTGATGTTGTGAGAACCGAGGGATTCACTCCAGATACAGTGGATCACAAACGTAAAATGGATCCAGACAGTTACTAATGAGATCATTTACTTCTGAGCAGACAGAATACGGGATGAATAAGATACCAGTTTTACCCTAGATGTACACTTGGTCCGAGGAACCGGGGTCAAACTGCTTTCAAAGACACCCTCCAATGTATCCGGACCCACTGAAACAACTTGCCTACCAATGCTTGGATATTGTACAAGAACATCTCTTTTCTACTAAACAAGTGTAACTTAGTGATTGCGCAGCAGGGCTTGCCTTTAAACCAGCACTATGACTAACAAATGTAACATCAAAGCTATAACCTCCCTACCCCCTTCACAAACACCCACAGCGGGACAGATACCCAGTTATCAAACTCTCTGTACAATAAGAATATAGTTTGGTCCAGTACAGGCTGCAGCCTACTACCTTAAATTGGCACCAAAAAGTTTGTTCTCATAATTGTCGCCAAATAGTGTGTAAGCGGGGCCTGAGCTCAGGACTTACGGTTAGTGCTATGAATCTAAGAGAAAGCAGGTCCACAAGAGTTCTGTCCAATACTGGAGGAGCAATTTCTTTAGCAACCGAATCGCTTCAAGCAGCCTCCTCAAATACAGTATGAACCATCCGGCCTCACATTGGCAGAACCCAGAGACGTCCCTTACAATGCGATTCTCCCTTTGGCAGCAAGCCCCTGCTTCTTCTTTAGAGCGGAACCTTCACAGTCCAACACAGTAACAATAAGTATCGATAAACCCCGACAGAGCTGACCAGCCACCACAGGTCCACATGCTACCTGCTTACTGTCCTCACTGTACCGGGAATGCCCGACCAGAGCCTTTTATCCTGTCCGACCAGGGGTCCACTGTTGATCAGGAGAGGACACCTCAGATTTCGTCATCTCTCACAATGTAAAGATTAAATCCAACATGCTATTTTTTAAATGAAGCCACCAGATCGACATAGGTCTTATGTAACTGTGGCGCCCCGCCAAGCAGATGTCACAGAAGGGTACTGCACCCGTAAAAGAGGTGCAGATACTCCAGCTGCAGGTGGACCCTAGGCTGGTGGGTGGGACCCATTTCAGCACTCCCACTCTAGTATTCACGGTGGGAGGTCACCGGGGAGGGACTAAACTCACCTCCAGGGGGAACAAGGAGGTCTTTGCCTCTAAGCTTGAAGGTTAGGAGTCTCTCAGTTGAGGGACCAGGGAGAGATGGAAGAAAGAGAGAGGGTCTAAGAGGAAGAAGCTTTTCAGGAGACCAGCCAGTTTGGGAAGAGGGACCGTCGTCAGGTTCTCCCAGACAGCTTACCGGGCACCAAAGCCCGCAGACTGCCATAGTTATAAGCACGACAGAGAATCCGGATTCCTGTGGAGTCTCCAATTCTCCCGCGCACCAGAACCGACCACAAGGAGGGTACCAGGCACTGCCAAAGGAACGAGCGGCCAGCCAGTAGAGGGTCACCTGACGGCAGTGAAGGTGAGAGAGGAGAGAAGGCCAGGTTGAACTTCAAGTCACCAGGCTTCACACCAAAACTGAAAAGTGGGAAGTAACAGACGCTGGTTAGCGAAGGAAGGCACACTGAGGGTTCCATCATACCACCTGGGATCCACTTGCAAGCACCCATTAACTACCTGTTCTTGTAACATCTGAATGCTGAACTGTGAACTGTAACTGATGCTGCTACAAGTTTCCAGTAAAGTACCTGGAGGAAAAGTGATACTGCCTCTGCCTCTATTTCTATTCTGCATGAACTTGTTCTATCCACAGGAACGCTGCCCCACAGGTCCAGCCCTACCTGTAGGGGACTTTGCCAACTAGCAGCGATGCCATCTACCTCCGGCGGATAGGTGGCGTCACGATAAACTGTATATAGCATCCCCTTTAAATAATTCCCCTTTTTGGAGATATACCCAGGACACGGGATCAGGCACGGCCACCACTCCCTGTGACAACAGGAGCGTTAACCCCTTGCAGCCTGATACCCGAGTATCCCAAAGCCTGGGCTCAACATAACACTCACCAAAGAGCTGCTGCCACCCAATAACTGCAGGATGCAGAAAATGAGATATAAAGCTATGTGCACATGAAGTCTTGGTAAAAATAAACTTAAAAAATAATAAACATATGCAATGCAATGTCAAGATCTGCTGAGCATTTGTTTCATCTATACAGAGGTTCATATACACCATGTTCCAAATTGTTATGCAAATGTTCTTTTTCTCTGATTTTCCTAAATGGTTGGTGCAAATGACAGTCAGTGTAATAAGTCATCACCCGTTAGAGTATAAATCGAATTTTATTGAAGAAACCTCCCAATGATAACAGTATAATCTTCAAAATTAAAAAAACTCTAAATGCACTGTTCCAAATTATTAGGCACAATAGAGTTTTTAAAAAGAACTGAAAATGCTCATTTGTTGAATTTGCAGCATTAGGAGGTCACATTCACTGAAATAAAAAGCTATTTAACTCCAAAACATCCTAACAGGCCAAGTTACATGGTAACATAGGAATCCTACTTTGAGATCACCTTCACAATTCTTGCATCCATTGAACTTGTGAGTTTCTGGAGAGTTTCTGCTTGTATTTCTTTGCATGATGTCAGAATAGCCTCCCAGAGCTGCTGTTTTGATCTGAACTGCCTCCCACTCTCATAGATCTTTTGCTTGATTATACTCCAAAGGTTCTCTATAGGGTTGAGGTCAGGGGAAGATGGTGGCCACACCATGAGTTTATCTCCTTTTATGCCCATAGCAGCCAATGAAACAGAGGTATTCTTTGCAGCATGAGAAGGTGCATTGTCATGCATGAAGATGATTTTGCTCCTGAAGGCACGTCTTTGCTTTTTGGACCATGGAAGAAAGTTTTCCGTCAGAAACTCTATATAAGATGAGATAAGATAAACTTTATTGATCCCGAAGAATATGTAATGTTTTCATCCCTTGTCCAAGGCATTGCTTTTCTGCAGCAGAGATCCTTTTTCTTTCCCATATTACTTGAAAACTGTGGCCTGCGTTATATTGTGGAACACCCAGTTTTCCTTTTATTGGGCTCACCTGCCAAACTAATTATCACAGGTATCTGAGATTTATTTCACTGATCCAAAGAACCCTGAGACACAATACCATCAATGGGTTTCATTGACAAAAAAAACCACATAATAATTGGAACATGGTATATACAGTAGCCAGTGGCATAGCATGAAGCTCATGGGCCCTGATGCATAAGCTCCAAAAGGGCCCCCAATTATTGCAAATCTTTAATAGCAATAGTCTTTTTCTATAGGCCAAAGGTACTTTTGGGGCCCCCTACGCTCCAGAGCCCGGGTGTGATTGTAACCTCTGCACGTATTGTAGTTACGCCCCTGACAGTAGCTATGACTAACCACATCTGTAATAACTTTTTATTAACTTTTTTGCTTTGTAATATCAAGGTTCACGCACGCAGTCATATTATGGCTCCGGGTGCTTCAGATGCTCCAAATGCCTTTGATTTAATACAATTCTTCATCTAGCTTTATATAGAGTCATAGCCAAAAGTGTCGGCATCCTTGAAATTGCACTAGAAAATGAACTATTTCTCCCAGAAATGTATTGCATTTCCCCATGTTTTGTTGTACACGTTTATTTCTTATGTTTGTACTGAACAACACAAAAACACAGAGAGAAAAGTAACATTGGACATAATTTTACACAAATCTCCAAAGCTGAGTTGGATAAAATTGTTGGCATCTTTCCAAAGTCGTGAGTAAACAACTTTGTTTCAAGCATGTGATACCTGTTCACACTCACCTGTGGCAAGTAACAGGTGTGGGCAATATGAAAATCACACCTGAAACCAGATAAAAAGTGGAGAAGTTGCCTCAATCTTTGCATTGTGTCTGTGTGAGCCACACTAAGCATGTAGAACTGAAAGACTGGAGAACGAAAAATGGGGAAAAATAACAATCTCAAGGTTACAAGTCCATCTCCAGAGATCTTAATGTTCCTTTGTCCACAGTGTGACACATACAGGTGCATCTCAATGAATTAGAATATCATCAAAAAGTTATTTTTTTTCAGTAATTTAATACAAAAAATAACAAGTGTTTATTTCTGTTAATGTTGATGATTATGGCTTACAGCTAATGAAAGCTCAAAGGTCATATCAGAAAATTAAATTAGGGAGGATGAAGGGTTAAAAACTATGCTGCCGTATTCCACGAGACATCAAAGGGTGAATATAATATTCATCTATTAGTCAACGTGTTTCAGGGCTCACAGAAACGTCCTGACACATGGCAATATGATATTGATTTTTACTGAGGAAGGGGCAGGGAGCCTGAAACACATTGACTAATAAATCAATATTATATTCACCATTTGATGTCTCGCAGAATACGGCAGTGCAGTGTTTAACCGTTCATCCTCCCTACTCTATATGTACCACACTGGGGACTGCAGCAACTGTGATCTGCTTTTATAGTGGTTGTGACTCTCACAACCACACAAGGTGAAGCCTCTGATACCTGTTTAGGGAATATTTTATCTCTAAGGCTGCCTTCACACTGCGGCAGCGTCCGGTCCGGGGCTGTCAGGAGTGACAGCCTGGAGCGGAGTTTTTCTGCATAGAATCCTGTCGGGCTGCACGGAGCTGGATCGCGCCGGGTGGTAATTAGCTGCTATCCGGCTGCCAGCTCGCCGGATGTATCCTGCAGAAGTGGGGATTTGTCTGCCGATTCCAAAACCGGTGCATGCAACGTTTTTGGAATCGGCAGACAAATCCCCACTTCTGCAGGATTCATCCGGCGAGCTAGCAGCCGGATAGCAGCTAATTACCACCCGGCGCGATCCAGCTCCGTGCAGCCCGACAGGATTCTATGCAGAAAAACTCCGCTCCAGGCTGTCACTCCTGACAGCCCCGGACCGGACGCTGCCGCAGTCTGAAGCCGCCCTTAGACCCTTCATCCTCCCTACTTTAATTTTCTAAGATAATGACCTAATTGGCTGTAACCCATAATCATCAACATTAACAAAAATAAACATATGAAATAGATCCCTCTGTGTGTAATGATTCTATATAATATAGGTGTTTCACTTTATGTATTGAATTACTGAAAAAAATTCACTTTTTGATGATATTCTGATTCATTTGGATGCACTTGTAATTAAGATGTTTACAACCCATGTCCGGGAAATAGCGGGGGGACAGGTGAATTAATTGGGCAGCAGAGTTTGGGATAGATTGGAGGGGTGCAAGAGTGTTAGAAGAGAGTCCAGAGAGCAAGGTTACAGTAGTCCAGGTGGGAGATGACGAGGGCATGCATGAGTGTTTTTGCAGATTCTTGGTTAAGGAATGTATGGATCTGGGAAATATTTTTGAGTTGAAGTCAGCAGGAGGTGACAAGGGCTTAGATGTGTGGCTTGAACGAGGGAGCAGAGTCGAGGTTTACCCCGAGGCACTGAGCATGCGAGACTAGGGAAAGTGAACAGCCATTGACTTTCATGGATAGGTCTTGGTGAAGAGGTAGAGTGAGATGGGGAAAGATGATGAATTTTGTTTTGTTCGTGTTCAGGTTTAGAAAACGAGCAGAAAGAAGGATGGAATAGTGGACAGACATGTTAGGATTTTAGTGTGATTACAATATGTCATTTGCATGCTCCTAAGAGAGAATGGGACTCGTAGGTTGCAGTTCTGTGCTTTTTGTAGACCTGTCCCTAAGTCTTTGCTCTCATCAATTACAGGTTCTCTCCCGTTGGCTGCAGGAGGTGATCCGTCAAGACAGAAAAGATTCTGTGGATGAAGACGTTGCCAGGATCACAGCGGCCATGTACGTAGAGCACTCGTACTTGTGTTAATCCATATCATCAAATGTTATATTCAACAATCCGGCTAATTAGACACTATTCTAAGATGTACCTGACATTTAGGTCAAGCACCAAAGCATCTGCATAACTCTACTCTTAATACGGTTTCTTTAGACTTCTTTCACCTACTCACTATAAACCGATATGTGTGAGCTTTTATCATCCACAATAGAACACTTTTATATCTGTCCATGTGTTATTTCATTGAGTTTTGATGACTATTTTAGGTTAGGATATGTGTATACGGGAAATATTCAAGCTGTTTTTCACGTTTACTCCTTCTTTTTGACGCCCACTCAGTTCTTTAGGTAATTTCCCCTTACTATTAATATACTCTTATATTCTGTGATCCCCGGCTGTAATGTCTGTATACTCTTATATTCTGTGATCCCCGGCTGTAATGTCTGTATACTCTTATATTCTGTGATCCCCGGCTGTAATGTCTGTATACTCTTATATTCTGTGATCCCCGGCTGTAATGTCTGTATACTCTTATATTCTGTGATCCCTGGCTGTAATGTCTGTATACTCTTATATTCTGTGATCCCTGGCTGTAATGTCTGTATACTCTTATATTCTGTGATCCCTGGCTGTAATGTCTGTATACTCTTATATTCAGTGATCCCCTGCTATAATGTCTGCATACTCTTATATTCTGTGATCCCCGGCTGTAATGTTTGTATACTCTTATATCCTGTGATCCCTGGCTGTAATGTCTGTATACTCTTATATTCTGTGATCCCCAGCTGTAATGTCTGTATACTCTTATATTCTGTGATCCCTGGCTGTAAAGTCTGTATACTCTTATATTCTGTGATCCCGGCTGTAATGTCTGTATACTCTTATATTCTGTGATCCCTGGCTGTAATGTCTGTATACTCTTATATTCTGTGATCCTTGGCTGTAATGTCTGTATACTCTTATATTCTGTGATCCCCGGCTGTAATGTCTGTATACTCTTATATTCTGTGATCCCCGGCTGCAATGTCTGTATACTCTTATATTCTGTGATTCCTGGCTGTAATGTCTGTATACTCTTATATTCTGTCATCCCCGGCTGTAAAATCTGTATACGCTTATATTCTGTGATCTCCGGCTGTAATGTCTGTATACTCTTATATTCTGTGATCCCCGGCTGTAATGTTTGTATACTCTTATATCCTGTGATCCCTGGCTGTAATGTCTGTATACTCTTATATTCTGTGATCCCCAGCTGTAATGTCTGTATACTCTTATATTCTGTGATCCCTGGCTGTAAAGTCTGTATACTCTTATATTCTGTGATCCTTGGCTGTAATGTCTGTATACTCTTATATTCTGTGATCACCGGCTGTAATGTCTGTATACTCTTATATTCTGTGATCCCGGCTGCAATGTCTGTATACTCTTATATTCTGTGATTCCTGGCTGTAATGTCTGTATACTCTTATATTCTGTCATCCCCGGCTGTAAAATCTGTATACTCTTATATTCTGTGATCTCCGGCTGTAATGTCTGTATACTTTTATATTCTGTGATCCCCGGCTGTAATGTCTATATACTCTTATATCCTGTGATCCCTGGCTGTAATGTCTGTATTCTCTTATATTCTGTGATCCCGTCTGTAATGTCTGTATACTCATACATTCTGTGATCCCCGGCTGTAATGTATGTATACTTTTATATTCTGTGATCCCCAGCTGTAATGTCTGTATACTCTTACTTCCCCCCCTGCCCAGGAGCTGTGGTATATTCCACCTGTTCCTCCATGGTCAGACACATCCATTACACAGGGACACATTTATAAGAATATCTCAGGGCAGGAACATTTTTTTAACACAACCAATTGTGGAAATTATTATTCTAAGATTTATTGATTAAAATCTACAATCTTTTGAGGCACAACCCATTTAAGGGGTCACTACCTCTATAGGTGGCACTAGCGAGGTTGTATTCTTTCCTAATTTCCACAATCTGTTAAGGACTTAACACACATTAGAGGTCAGGCCGCCGGCGGTCATTCCGGTGACTACTTACATTTTGCAAAGTGTGAGGAATTTGTTTCAATACTCCTAGGAATTATTTTTATGAATTGTTAATTCACCTACAACACATTACTCTTGCAATCTAATGTGATTACAAATGGGCTTCATTTCTTGGCGACATCAGAGTAAGTGAAGGGTTCTTCCTTTTTGGCTGGCAGGGGACGGGTTAAGCTAAGTAGCTCACTGCTGATCTTTAATTGATGCTGTGGTTTGCTGTGGAGTCGGGAAGCTGAGCCGAGTCTCTGCTGAACGGTCTTGGAGCCCTTGGGGGCGAGTGTGCAGGAATCAATTAGCAGCACGGGAGGAGATAGGCTTCGTCCATTTGCTATCGACTTCCCACTTTTGCCCAATTCGGAATCCGGCACTTCCCAAAGAACGCAGCACGAAGCACTCGTATAAAGGACAGGCGCAGCATCGGGGGACAGGCGAGGCGTTCACAAGGGCTACGTGACCTTGTCTGTCACAATCTCAGCGACCACTTTAAGGGTAGACGTTCCAGCATTGTATTACACACATGATCATCCGGATCTGAGGATCCATAACAAGATTATGTGCTGCTTGTCCTACTGGAGAGGGTAAGAAAGGTAACAAACAGCCAAGACTTTTTCATTATCTGACTCTAGCTGTCAGCACTTTCTGATATGAAGCAAACAACTTCCCCGAAAATATCACCGAGATATTGTCCTCAAGACACACATATTACTCCTCTAAAGTGCAGACCGCAGGACTACGAGAGCACAGATATATTACATTTCAGGGAACAACCTAGCCATAAAGAAGCATGGATAATAATAGCACGCTACGTAAACTCCCACCTACATTAACCGCTAGGTCCAGGAATACAGAACCATATACTTGAGGGCACGAGTGCAGACGAGCATACAATCAGTCCCTGCAGGGGCGGACAAAACATTGGTGCGGCAGCAGGGTACCCAAAAGGACAGGGGGTCACTATCACCCCCAAACCAGCAAGCTGTCTCTATTACAGAGAGAACGTTTAGACTGCAAAGGGCCCATATACATCCCAGAATCCACAATTGTACATG
Source organism: Allobates femoralis (assembly GCA_033576535.1). NCBI lineage: Eukaryota > Metazoa > Chordata > Amphibia > Anura > Aromobatidae > Allobates > Allobates femoralis. Next base: position 101,088,736 of record JARQOC010000010.1, on the reverse strand, counting down.
GTGCAGTCTAAACGTTCTGTCTATAACAGAGGCAGCTTGCTGGTTTGATCTGGGATGTAACAGAAGCATACAGTCTAGATCACGTGAAGTCATTATCACCCTCTACTCCTCTTTGGTCAGACCTCATCTGGATACTGTGTCCAGTTCTGGGCACCATATTTTTTTTTAAAATGCATCAACAAGTTCAGAGAAGGGAGACCAGAATGGTGACCGGTCTGCAAACCATGTTCTATGAGGAATGGTTACAGGATTTGGAAATATTTAGCTTGCAACAATGAAGTCCAAGAGAAGACTTAATAGCTATCTACAAATATCTCAGGTGCTGTCACAGTGTACAGGGATTGGCTTTTTTCTAGTGCTGTCACACTGTAGAAAGATCAGATTTATTATAGGGCTGTCAAACTGTAGAGGGATCAGTTTTATTCTAGGTTTGTCACACTGTAGAGGGATCAGCTTTATTCTAGGGGTCTCACACTGTAGAGGGATCAGCTTTATTCTAGGGGTCTCACACTGTAGAGGGATCATCTTTATTCTAGGGCTGTCACACTGTAGAGGGATCAGCTTTATTCTAGGGCTGTCACCCTGTAGAGAGCTCAGATTTATTCTAGGGCTGTCACATTGTAGAGGGATCAGTTTTATTCTAGGTCTGTCACATTGTAGAGGGATCAGTTTTATTCTAGAGCTGTCACACTGTAGAGGGATCAGCTTTATTCTAGGGCTGTCACACTGTAGAGGGATCAGGTTTATTCTAGGGCTGTCATATTGTAGCGGGATCAGCTTTATTCTCATTTGCACAAGGAAAAACTAGAAGCAATGGGATGAAACAGAATGAGGAGACACATTAGAAAAAACATTTTGGCAGTGAGGGTGATCAACGAGTGGAACAGACGGCCATGAGAGGTGGTGAGTTCTCCTTCAATGGAAGTCTTCACACAGAGGCTGGACAGACATCTGTCTGGGATGATTTAGTGAATCCTGCTTTGAGCAGGGGGACGGACCAGATGACCCAGAAGGTTCCTTCCAACTCCACCATTCTATGATTCTTGCACACTGGCCCTTTTCTGTCTGAGTCCATGTACTTATTGTAGACACAAAAAGTAGCAGTCTATGTGTGCAAAAATAAAAAAACAATCCCACACAGGTTACCATCCAGATCTCATTGTTTTTCAGGAATCCATTAACAGTAATAGGAAAGTACCATATTGTATTATTTATAAAATTGTTCACGCTAAAACTGGACCCAATCAGATGTCAGATGAAAAAAAAAATGGGCATATGGATGAAAAATCATCAGTTTCTCTCTGGATGAAACAGAAGTCGACAGTTACTCAAAGTCAAATAGTAAAACTCACAGTTTTACAATTCATAGGATCCTCTTGAGCTGAATATTGCACAGTAAGGAACCTGTTTATGGCTGCAGTGCCACTTCTGAGACACATGGGGCAGCATATAGCAATCTCATTTTTTTTTTAACCATTAATTTTTTATTGAAAACTTCAGATGTAATAAAGACACAAACAATTCAAAAGTAATGCAAGTTTAACAAGTGGTAGGACGCAAGAGGAGCACACATATGGAAATATCAGGTGGATCATTTCAGGGGAGGGGAGGGGGAGGCAGGGAGGACACAAGATGAAAGAGTGGGAGAAGATGGATCCTCGGAGTGTCTATAAAATAATCATAACATGAGATAAACAATAACACAGAGACTTAAGATATTGATAGTGCAAATTCAGAAGAGGCCCATAGATCCTATTGGTAGCCAATACGTTCTTTTTGCTTGAGAGGGGACGACAGAAACCATTCATGCTGATAATGCGAATTAAGTCGACCAATTAGCTCCTGTTGAGTAGGGAATGAATCTGATCTCCAGCACCTTGCCAGGCATTGCCGGGCCGCAGTTAGAACATGTAACAGGATCAGGGATAGCCCTTGAGGGATAGAGTCAAATCCAATGCTCAACACTTCTAATGGGCCATCCAGAATAATGTTCACTCCAGATATCTTCTGAATAATATCTCCAACCTGTGACCAAAAACCATGCCCTTTAGGATATGCCCACCAGACATGAACCATGTTGCCCAGCATACCACAACCTTTCCAACACAGAAGAACCACCAAATTTAGAGAGTCTATCCGGTGTTAAATACTATGCATAGGAATCTTCTTCAACTGCTCCAGGTGGTTGATACACAAGGAGACGTTTTTGGTCACCCTAGCCCCAACCACCCGTCCTCAGGGGTAGAGGTGAATGAGAGACTATTCTCCCATCGTGTCATCTAGGGTGATTTACTAGACGATTCAGGGAAGTTCAATGTTCTATAAAACAGGGATAATCCGTGATTATTCAGATATTCTATTTTAAAATATTTCTGTAGTGGATCAAACGGGATCAACAACCACCACTCTGGGACACTGCAAGGTTGAATAAAATGGCGGATTTGTAAGTACTGACAAAAACAGGATTTATGGATATGAAATCTCTGGGAAAGGTCCGCAAAAGACACAAATACATGACCATTAAACAGATCCCCCGAGATACAACTCCCGCTCTAACCCATCTGCCTAACGTCAAACCTGCGATATGTGCTTCAGTTGCTGAAATTGATATATATCTATATAAAGAACGTAAGAGATCTCAATCTATCTTATTCCAGTGCCAAAGTAAAGATGACATGGAATTTAAAGGAAACCTTTTTTTTTTTTTAGGGTTTCAAAAGATCATTTTGCAGCAAAAGCCTTGTAGACTTTTGGGGGGCAAAGTTTGATTCTACTTGAACCCAGCTATGATCACTATTATTTGCCCACCAGTCCTATGCAGCTTCAAGTATTGCTGCTCTAGGGTATAAAAGTAAGTTTGGGACCCCCATTCCACCACTGGAAGTGTAAGGTTTTCATGGTGACCCTGGGTCTCTTTATTTTTCCAGATTAAATTCCCCAGGGTAGATTGTAAGTGTGCTATCCATTGACAGGGGAGGCAACGAAAAAGGTATGTTATTTTAGGTAGCCGAGTCATTATGACGGCTTGGATCCTTGCGATCTAAGATAAGGGGAGAAGAGTTTGTCTATCTAAATCCTGACGAATTTCTCGAATAAGGACCTCGCAATTAAGCTTTACCAAGGTGGACATTTTAGAGATCTTGATTCCTAAATAAGTAAAATGAGACGTTTCCCAAGAAAACAGGAACCTAATAATTAAAGTAGACTTTTCAGTCGCAGAAACATTAAATGGGAAAGCTATTGATTTTGTAGCATTCAATTAATAGTACGAAACCTTTGTGCATTCTGTTAATGTGTGTAGGACTGCTTCTAAGGAAGAAACAATATCAGTACATGAGATTATCACATCGTCAGCATATAATCCAATGACGTGACTCTGATCTCCCACCCTAACCCATCATAAGGGCAAAGATCACAGGCGACAACGGGCAACCCTGACAGGTCCCATTAGTGATTTGAAAGGGTTCTGAGTATAGGTCCGAAATGTTCACCATGGCATTTGGATTCGAGTATAGTGCCAAAATTGCTCTTTTAATGTCCCCAAGAAGCCAAACGTATCCAGAACTTGTTCCATATATCCCCAGTGCACCCTGTCGAATGCTTTTTCAGCATCCAAGGACAGGAGCACACCTGGGATCTTACTGGATTCCAATAATTCCAAAAGATTTATCACTTGACTAGCTCCATCTTTAGGACGCCTTCTATAGACAAATCCAACCTGGTCCGGGGATATCATGCCATGGGTGATAAAGCTGGGAAAATGTTAATTAGGCGGACAAGAAAAAAGGAGGTTAAAATAAGATTACCGTATATACTCGTGTATAAGCCGACCCGTGTATAAGCCGACCCCCCTACTTTTGCCCCCAAAACCTGGGAAAACCTATTGACTCGTGTATAAGCCGAGGGTGGACCCCAGCACAGGTATACAACCCCCAGCAGTGTGGTATACAGCAGCCCCAGAGGTATATACAGCAGGCCCCCAGAGGTACGGTATATACAGCAGGCCCCCAGAGGTATATACAGCAGGCCCCCAGAGGTATATACAGCAGGCCCCCAGAGGTACGGTATATACAGCAGGCCCCCAGAGGTACGGTATATACAGCAGGCCCCCAGAGGTATATACAGCAGGCCCCCAGAGGTATATACAGCAGGCCCCCAGAGGTATATACAGCAGGCCCCCAGAGGTATATACAGCCGGCCCCCCAGAGGTATATACAGGCAGGCCCCAGGAGCTATATACAGGCAGGCCCCAGGAGCTATATACAGGCAGGCCCCAGAGGTATATACAGGCAGGCCCCAGGAGGTATATACAGGCAGGCCCCCAGTGAGGTATACAGCAGGCAGGCCACAGGAGCTATATACAGGCAGGCCCCAGAGGTATATACAGGCAGGCCCCAGGAGCTATATACAGGCAGGCCCCAGGAGCTATATACAGGCAGGCACCAGGAGCTATATACAGGCAGGCCCCAGGAGCTATATACAGGCAGGCCCCAGGAGGTATATACAGGCAGGCGCCCAGTGGGGTATACAGCAGGCCCCAGGGTATATACACGCAGCCCCCAGTGGTAGTATACAGGCCCCCAGTGGGGTATACAGCAGGCCCCAGGGTATATACACGCAGCCCCCAGTGGTAGTATACAGGCCCCCAGTGGGGTATACAGCAGGCCCCAGGGTATATACACGCAGCCCCCAGTGGTAGTATACAGGCCCCCAGTGGGGTATACAGCAGGCCCCAGGGTATATACACGCAGCCCCCAGTGGTAGTATACAGGCCCCCAGTGGGTTATACAGCAGGCCCTAGGGTATATACACGCAGCCCCCAGTGGTAGTATACAGGCCCCCAGTGGGTTATACAGCAGGCCCCAGGGTATATACACGCAGCCCCCAGTGGTAGTATACAGGCCCCCAGTGGGGTATACAGCAGGCCCCAGGGTATATACACGCAGCCCCCAGTGGTAGTATACAGGCCCCCAGTGGGGTATACAGCAGGCCCCAGGGTATATACACGCAGCCCCCAGTGGTAGTATACAGGCCCCCAGTGGGTTATACAGCAGGCCCCAGGGTATATACACGCAGCCCCCAGTGGTAGTATACAGGCCCCCAGTGGGTTATACAGCAGGCCCCAGGGTATATACACGCAGCCCCCAGTGGTAGTATACAGGCCCCCAGTGGGTTATACAGCAGGCCCCAGGGTATATACACGCAGCCCCCAGTGGTAGTATACAGGCCCCCAGTGGGGTATACAGCAGGCCCCAGGGTATATACACGCAGCCCCCAGTGGTAGTATACAGGCCCCCAGTGGGGTATACAGCAGGCCCCAGGGTATATACACGCAGCCCCCAGTGGTAGTATACAGGCCCCCAGTGGGTTATACAGCAGGCCCCAGGGTATATACACGCAGCCCCCAGTGGTAGTATACAGGCCCCCAGTGGGGTATACAGCAGGCCCCAGGGTATATACACGCAGCCCCCAGTGGTAGTATACAGGCCCCCAGTGGGGTATACAGCAGGCCCCAGGGTATATACACGCAGCCCCCAGTGGTAGTATACAGGCCCCCAGTGGGTTATACAGCAGGCCCCCAGTGGCACTCGCCCCCCCCCCCACACTGTGCAGAGCTCCCCCCTCCCGATGCATTATCTTACCATCCAGCCGCATCACCGCCGGTCCTGCCGTCCTTCCTTGCGCGCTGCGTTCCCGGTCTCATGTGACCCGGCGGTCGCAGTCGGATGACGTCATCGCGCCGGGTCACGTGGGAGCCGAACACAGCGCGAGAGGATGGACGGGAGCACCGGCGGTGATGCGGCTGGATGGTAATATAATGCATCGGGATGGGGGGGGCTCTGCACAGTGTGGGGGGGGGGGCGAGTGCCATTGGGGGCCTGCTGTATATGGGGGCCTGCTGTATAACCCACTGGGGGCCTGTATACATATGGGGGCTGTATTGCACGGCTCCCCCTGCCGCTGTGATGGGCGGGGGGAGCCGTGCATATCTAATGAGCGGCCCCATGTGACGGGCCGCTCTGTCAGGAGCCTCCCCACGCCTCCTCCAGCCTCCCCAGCACCCGGACACAGCCCCCACACAGCACATACCGTATAGACCCGTGTATAAGCCGAGGGGGGGACTTTTCAGCCCAATTTTTGGGCTGAAAAACTCGGCTTATACACGAGTATATACGGTACCTATGTTTGTAAGCCTGATAGATCTAAACCATACAACTCATCTGAAATTACAGAATAATTTCCTCAGTGCTATCACCCTTTGTATAATATAAAGGAAGACCCCTTACAGTTCAGCTGACCGGGCAAAAAATAAACATTTTTCTTAAAGAGCAAACTCATTTTTAATGTTTGTACACCCTTCCAATATTTGTACTTATTATTAACTGCCTTAAGGTCGGATGATAAAAGCATTTTTGTGCTTCATTAATTTTATTTTACATGACACTACAAAAATGTGAAAAAGTTGCTTAACCCTTTAAGTATCAGGCATTCAGGATCATACATAACTTTGGAATTTTCTTTATCTCACTGATCAAAAACTTTTAGCAGCATTATGAGGGTTTATGTAGACTATGTTGTAGTTTCTTCACGCAATATTTCCACTTATAGTTGTATTAGTATTACCATGTTTTTTTGTTTTTAACTTATCAATCTCTGACCTAAAATAAGAGTATATATTTCTAAAAGAGTACATAGACATTACAGCACGGGATATTCTTTCTTTGAGGTAAAACATTTAAAAAGAAAACAGACAGGGAAGTGTTTTAACTCACAAAAAGAATCATCTAGGATCCCGTACTGTATTGTCTGTATACCCTTTTGCTTCGTCCCCTGCCCAGGAGATGTGGTATGATCAGACCATGTCCCTGTATGGTAAGACAAGGCCATTACACAGTACAGAGCAGGGACACATATATAAGATTATCTCAGGACAAGAGATGTGGTATGATCAGACCATGTCCCTGTACAGTCAGACACATCCATTACACAGTACACAGCAGGGACACATATATAAGATTATCTCAGTGCAGGAGATGTGGTATGATCAGACCATGCCCCTGTATGGTCAGACACATCCATTACACAGTACATAGTAGGGACACATATATAAGATTATCTCAGTGCAGGAGATGTGGTATGATCAGACACATCCATTACACAGTACATAGCAGGGATACATATATAAGATTATCTCAGTACAGGAGATGTGATATGATCAGACCATGTCTCTGTACGGTCAGACACATCCATTACACAGTACATAGCAGGGACACATATATAAGATTATCTCAGCACAGGAACATTTTTATATAACATTCAATTGTTGAAATTATTATTCCAAGATCTATTGATTAAAATTAACTTTAAAGTTAACTTTGTTCTTGGGAAATCCCCTTTGAGTCCAACCATAGTATACACTCTAAAAGTGCTAACAGCCAGGATCTGAGTTGTCTCTGATCCAAGCAGTTGTTGTTGGAGTGTATGACCTTGATATAATAGTAAGTGAAGGTGCTTCCACTATCTTTATAGATGCTACTGGAGATATCAGAAAGCTTTGCTTCATTCTCATAAAATAATGTATACATTTATTGAATAGTTCCTCAAATCCTGCAAAGCTAATGGTTAACAGCTCTGTGTTTGGGGAAAGTGGAATAAGACACTGCCAGATATCTCTACCAGCTGATTATCTGCCACTAGGACAAAGGAATGGCCATGTTGAAATGTAACATGCTGATCCCTCCTTCCATAGTTTAGGTTTGCCTTAAACATAAGCAGCTGCTCCTATGGTCACTATATGGTCATTATTGTCCTGGTTATGTCTCACAGGCAAGAGAAGATCCATCTAGAGAGTCTACAGGCCATGAGGGTGGTGCAGGAGATGGCTCCTCGCCAACGGAGGAGACTCCGTCAAGAAGAAGAGCAAGAGACTGATATGAAGAAGTTGAAGTAAGTATATACTGATGGATTAATTGGCTTTCTCCATTAGGGGTTGTACACCTTTTGGAAACTTTTTTCTCCTTAAATATATGTATTTAAAGCTAAAAATAATGTGTTTTATTTACAATTTTGCACTATTTGTTTGCATTGTAGATTCTGTCAATACCTAAGTGCACAATGAGTTAACTGATAATCTATGGGTGAGCTCCTTATGATGTTCTGATGGGAGTGTTTGTAACTCTCCTATCTGTCTTTTTCTGAGCTACTTTCAGCTGATTAAGGCTGCGTTCACACATTGCGTATTTTGCCGCGTTTTTTTACGCGCGCTTTTCAAAATACGCAATGTGCCTTTTGTCTGTCAGCAAAGTGAATGTGAAATTCACTTTTCAGTGCAGACATTGCGTAAAAATACGCAGTGCGTTTTCCGGGAGAAAACACAGCTCCGTAAACAATTGATATGTCAATTGTTTACGCAGCTACTTCTGCGTATTCTCCCAGAGGGGAGGAAGAATCCTGCTTCCTCCTCCCCTCTGTGACAGCTGTGGCCGCCCATTAGACTTCACAGTGTATTAATATACACTGTGAAATCTAAATTAAACAAAAGCAAATGTCTGAAAAATAAAAAAGAATCAATACTTCACCTCTCCGACGCCTTCTCCTGCTGTGCGATCCCCGGTTCCAAGTGTGATGTGTTCTGCCAGGACCTGTGGTGATGTCAGAGGGGCGTTCCCGGGACTCGCGGTCATGTGATACATATCACATGACCGCGAACAGCCAATCAGCGCTGGGAACGCCCCGGGAACGCCCCCCCCCCTCTGACGTCACCACAGGTCTTATCAGTACTTAGAACCGGAGAGCAGGAGAAGTCACCGGACAGTGGAAGAAGGCACCGGAGAGGTGATGTATTAATTCTTTTTTATTTTACATACATTTGCCTCTGTTTAATTTAGATTTCACAGTGTATATTAATACTCTGTGAAATCTAATGGGGCTGTCAAAGAGGGGAGGAGGAAGCAGGATTCTTCCTCCCCTCTGTGACATCACTGCGCTTTCTGGAGTAAAGAAAGCGCAGTGTGTGAAAGCCCCTGCGTATTTTGTTGCGCTTTTTTGTGCGGCCGAAAAACGCTGCAAAAAGCGCGCGCAAAAAAGCGCAGCAAAATACGCAAATGTGTGAACGTAGCCTTAAGACCACATAAAAGTTGAATGTACAAAAAAACAAAAAAAGCATATAAAAACCCAAATTCTAAATGAAACCCAATTGCAAAAATAATCTCTGCACAAACTTTGCTCACAGTGGGATTGTTCTCCCCTAGCCGTGCCCCCTTTTTCGGTTCATGCCTTTTCCTCTACCCCTCCGTGCTTCTTAAATGCTCCTTCATGACCCTTATGTGCTCACTGAATACTCAATTGGATGCCAGAGGATCTCTCATTAGTCAAAGTATCCTTCTGTCATATGCAACAAACTTTCTAGAAACTTTTCTAGAAGCTCTGATTTCCAAAAAGCTTTGGCATGTTCTCGGGAGATTTGCTAACTCTTCTCAGAGTCCCTTTTTTTCCTTTAACTCTCTCTTGCATATTGGTAGAACTGGCAAGTATGCGATACTCCATAAGGTGTAGCGAGGGACCACTGTGACACCAGACACTACTAATAGCTAGGGTGTGACAGCAGGGAAGTCAGGTAATCCGGGGTCAAGTTTCATGAGAGCTCATATTATTCAGGAGGTAGACAGATGTAGTCATCCAGTGGTCCAGGGTCGGGATCCAGGAGAGCTAATAGTATTCAAGGAGTAGACAGAGATATAGTCATGCAATGGTCCAGGGTCAGGATCCAGGAGAACACAAAGAGAATTCAGGGAGTCAGTGGAGGAATATTCAGGTCACGGTCCAGCGATCAAAATACCAAGAGATCCCAACAAGTACAGGGAGCAGAGAAAAGGGAATCAATCAACAGTCCAGGGTCATATAACAAAGATTAGAACAAGACTGACACAGGAGTGCAGGTCACACAGCACTTCACATAGAATGTACGACTGGCAGGGTTTTGGAAGAGGCTGCTCAGTAAAGTAGCTGAGCAATCACAGGGAAGATGGAACACCTGAGCAACCAAGCCCCTCCCAGAACCAGAATGGAAGCCTGCGCTGTCAATCAAGTAGTCAGCGGATCACACCAGATACCAAACACAGCAGTAACACTTACTGCATTTGAGACAGTGGAATTGTGACACCCATTAGTTGCTTCTCTAGAGAAAAGAGCAGCTGTTAAGGATAGTGTGGGAATTGCAGCATTCAGACCTCCAGCTATAATATTGTCTCTCTAGCTGTTGCTGAACAACAATCCTGAGTATGTCCTGGAACTTCAAGTGCTGCTTTCATGGAATGGTCTCGGTGAATAATTTCCTAGGTTGCTGTAATATTATTTAGGCTGCATTTAGACAGCTTGATTGCAGCTGTTAAACAACCACTGATGGGCGACATGTAAGCCAAACTATGTACGATAGGGATTTAAACATGCACTTGTTAGGACATTAAGTTCTCAGCAGCACATGTTTACACAGGGTGATGTGCTGCCGAGAACGGTGAGTTTTAAGCAAAAAAACTCATAACTTGTAGCTTCGACAACATAAAACAAATGAATCCTGCACTCAATTGATTGTACAAATCTCTATAATGACAATGTGCATGACTCATAGATAATGTGAAAATTCTAGACAAAGCTTATTGAATCAGAGCTTTTCATATTATCGTTCAATATACTGAGAAAACTAGACAAACCTTAATGACACGGCGTGGATGACATCAGCAAGATAGATAACACTTCTTTACAAATACAGATAAATGTCCTCTCCCTCCAAAAATCTCATATTACGCAAAATACAAAAAAGTGGACAAAAATTGTCTGAATACAATGTATACTAAAAGACTAAAGACAATATAAAGTGGTGGAGAAAAGGTCACCTACCAGTGCAATTGGCGCACGTTTCGCCAAGAGCTTCATCTGAGGTTTATTATTATTATTATTATTATTATTATTAAGCAAACATAAAAATGATTTTGAATTGTTAATTGGATAAGCCAATAATTGGCTTTAGTAGTCTAGTTAGTGTAAGGCCCTCTTCACACCACGGCTGGATCAGGTCCTGGGCTGTCCGTTTAAACCGCACAGCCCCGGACCCGATTTTCAAACAGAACCAGAAGGCAAATATGTCCTCCTGTCCGATTTGCAGCCGGATGCAGCCGATACCAGCTGCTGAAATTTCAAGGTGGCGGCTAGCTCCTCGCTAGCCGCGGTCCTGAAGTCTCTGGAGGGGACAGCTCGTGGTGCTGAAATTTAGCAGGGCTCGCTGCTAAACTCCAGCACCCGGCGTCCGGCTCCCGGATCCGATTTTTTGTGAGATCCGGTGCCATAGACGCCATAGATCTTTGAGCATCTGATTTTGAGCGTTTTGGCCCCGGACACAAAAAATGCTGCTTGTTCCGATTTTGTGTCCAGGGCCAAAAACGAAAGCTTGTCGGATTCTTCGGACAGCAGAAAACCGGATGGCAAACACTGCCATCTGGTGCAATCCCCCATAGAATACTATGGGCCGAAAACCGAAATCCGGGACTGTCGTTCACACTGGCAGTCCCGGATCCTGAAATTCTGTGTGAAGGGTCCTAAATGCAACTTTAGTGAATTATATCTGTCGGGAGAAATACACAGAAACGAGTACCGGTTGGAGGATTTATAGCGTAGCAAAGCTATTGTGTGGATTAATATCGTGTTGCTCGTACTTCAGAACAAGTATACATCCAATATGGGAATAGTAAAGAAAGGCACACTTTAGCCAATTAATATAAAGTGTATTTTCCCTTTTGTAACTTGAGATCGTATATTAGATCACTTCCCCCCACATTGTGCGTGTCCATCCCCTCATATCTCGCTCATTTCATCTCTGAGTTGTCTGTGTCGGTAATCCACTAACAAGGTTATATGATTGTCTCACTTTATTGTTATAAAGAAGTGGCTGCTTATCACCCTTGATGTTACCTGAGAGCTCCATCAAGATAAATCTAATTGTATCAGTCAGATTTTCAGTTTTTCCACTGTCTCCTGATCCCTCCCTATGGGACAGTAATCTGATTTTATGACCGCGAAGGACAGCATTTCATTTTTTCTTTGTTTTCTGGTAACTTTGTACTCTGCATATAAAATAATGTCAGGATAATTGGAATAAGTGCATTTTAACGTCAAGAAAACTGAAGAATTTCTTACATTTCTTGGTTTATGGCACTGCTGCTGCTTCACCTTCTCCTTTGCACCACTATCCATCCTCATCATCTAGTGAGTGACACATGACGTTACAGATGTTCAATCTCTAAAGAGCACTTATCGTGTCCCATTTCGTAATGTTCTGCAGACTGGTGGGGTCTGTGTCCTAAGGCCCCCACTAAACGTTGTAGAAAAAAAATACATACACTGCTCAGCAGTCTGCTCTTCCATGGGCTTGACCCTAGAGCAGGGTCTCAACTCAGCTCGAAGGCCGCAGACAATCCAGTTTCAGGATTTCCTAGAATTTGACAGTTGAAATTCATTATCAACTGTCAAATTCTAAGGAGAATCCTGAAAACCTGCACTTTGTGCGGCCTCGAGGCCCGGATTGAGACCCTGCCGAGTGTCCTGTATACATAATCATGGACTTCTATGAATTCATACACCACCATGGCGTACCAGCATGGGCAGGGGGGCTGGTGCCTCCCCAAGAAGGTAGCAGGAAAGCCCACAGCTAATTAGTATGCGATGCTCTCTACAGATGGCGCCTGCAAAGCATCGCTTATCTGCTTCTGTGCGACACTGCAAGAGATGAGGGGGGCTAGAGTGCAGGGAAGTGGGGATGGCTGCTCTGCCTGCATTACATGTGCCCAGCCACATCACACATGGAAGACAACCGCGGTCTCCTGTGAAGTCACACAGCTACCTGCACTTTCCTTCCTTCCAGACTCAGACAGATCATCACTGGTAAGGAAAGAACACAACACTGCTAATGTTGTATGTGTGCATTATGTGGAAGTCTGTGCTATATGTCTTTCCTATAAAGTGTGTGTCAGCGCTATATGTATATATGTGTGTGTGTCTGTTTATATGTGTGTGTGTACATTGTGTATGTGTGTATATATATGTGTACAGTGTATATATGTGTGTATTTATATATGTGTGTGGGGGGGGTGTACAGTGTGTATATAAATGTGTGCCTCTGTGTATATATATAGGTGTGTGTACAGTATGTATACGTGTATATAAATGTGTGTCTGTGTATACATGTGTGGGTGTATATGTGTGTATATATGTGTGTCTGTGTGTGTGGCCTGTGCATGTGTTTGGCATTTATCTGTGTGCTGTGTGTGTGTGTGTGTGTGGCTTGTGTCTGTGTCTATGGCATGTGTCTCTGTCTGTGGCATGTGTCTCTGTGTCTGTGGCTTGTGTCTCTGTGTCTGTGGCTTGTGTCTCTGTGTCATGTGTCTCTGTGTCTGTGGCATGTGTCTCTGGGGCATGTGTCTCTGTGTCTGTGGCATGTGTCTCTGTGTCTGTGGCATGTGTCTCTGTGGCATGTGTCTCTGTGTCTGTGGCATGTGTCTCTGTGTCTGTGGCTTGTGTCTCTGTGGCACCCCAAGGGTTAATGTGCCACAGAAACAACACAGGTTCACTCCCCACACAACACTACACCAGGAAGTGGGAGGAGCTTAGGTGGCACCTGCACTAGTGGGAGGATGCTAAGTTGTTTACCACAGAGCAGTTAGTTCAGTTTTAGTCAGAGTTCAGTCTAGTCTGGAGCAGGAGCAGAGCCAAGTATAAGTGAAGGTCCTGAGAAGTCTGAGGAAAGGAGACAGAGGAACAGAGGAACATACCCGGGATAAAGAGTTACCCCAAAAACTTGACCCCGGGGCGGCGCTTAAGACGGATACCGGATCCAAGGCTGTGCCTGAGACAGACAGGACAGTAAACACCGGCATAGTGAAGGTCCACCATCTTCACCACACCATAGCAAATCAACACGAAGGAGTCAGTGACACAGAGGACTCAAGTTGCCCAGCATATTGGTACCCGTGAGCAGAGACAGGGCCAGCAGTATAGCTACAAGCAGCAGCAGGGCCACACACAGTGCTTAAGTAGGAAGCCAAGGACCCGGTCAGGTGAGAGCAACCCGGTACAGACTCCGTGGACAATACTGTGTTATACCATCTGCAAGTAAAGACTTGGAAAACAACAGAAACCGTGAGTGTGTGTGATCCTTATACTGAAGCCCCACTTACCCTCATATACTGCGATTACCTCTACTGTCATCATCTCTACTGCTACCCCTACTCTCCTGCAGCATCAATAACTATCCTCACAGACTTTAACTACTACTACCACTGCCCCGGGAACCCAGTTCTGCCCACAGGAACTATTCTATCCAAGCTTCTATCCCATCATCCCTGGAGGTTCTGCAGCAGCGGCGACCCCATTACTGGCCGCATATAGTGGGTGGCGTCACAAGTGACAAATCCCCTGTAAATAACCCCCATTTTATTGTGCGGGCCCGGGACACGGTCCGGACCAGGACCGCCGTGACCTCCCCCAGCAGTACACCGGTCCGGCACCGAGTACCCCGTCCCAGTGGGCTCCACAACCCTGTGTCTGTGGCCTGTGCATGTGTTTGGCATTTATTTGTGTGTTGTGTGTGAGCGTGGATTGTGTGTCTGTGGCTTTTGTCTGTGTGTGTGGCTTTTGTCTGTGTTTGTGGCTTGTGTCTGTGTGTGTGGCCTGTGTATGTGTCTGTGTGTGGCATTTGTCTGTGTGTTACTTGTGTGTCTGTGTGTGCGTGGCTTATGTGTGGATTGTGTGTGTGGCTTGTCTCTGTGTGTGTGGCTTGTGTGTGTGGCTTGTGTCTGTGGATTGTGTGTATGTGGCTTGTGTCTCTGTGTGTGTTGGCTTGTGTCTGTGTGTGGGGTTGTGCCTGTGTGTGGGTTTGTGTCTGTGTGTGGCGTGTGTGCGGCTTGTGTCTGTGTGTCGGTTTGTGTCTGTGTGTGGCGTGTGTGTGTGGATTGTGTGTATGTGGCTTGTGTCTCTGTGTGTGTTGGCTTGTTTCTGTGTGTGGGCTTGT
Organism: Allobates femoralis; assembly: GCA_033576535.1. Lineage (NCBI taxonomy): Eukaryota > Metazoa > Chordata > Amphibia > Anura > Aromobatidae > Allobates > Allobates femoralis. Next base: position 101,073,678 of record JARQOC010000010.1, on the reverse strand, counting down.
GTGTGGGGTTGTGTCTGTGTGTGGCATGTGTGTGTGGCTTGTGTCTGTGTGTAGCTTGTGGCTTGCCTGTGTGTGGATTTTGTCTGTCTGTGTGTATATGTGGCTAGTGTCTCTGTGTGTGTTTGGCTTTTGTCTGTGTATATGTGTGTGGCTTGTGTCTCTGTGTAAAAAACATGTATGATGTGTATGTAATGAGCACATGTTGTCCAGTATAGGTTCCCTTTAAAGGGCATCAGCGTTCCTTCTGTTGTTTCCACCTCTTTTTGAAACTCCCGTCTCCTGTGGTACTCTGACGCGCCGGCCAGAACGTCATATCCTGTGCATTGTGGGGGTTTATGACATATACGGGCAGCTTCAATATGTGTACTGGGCAGCGCCGGAGCCCGGCCGAACATGTGATCAGCCCCCACAATGCACCGGGCTTGATATGACGTTCGGGCTGGTGTGACAGAGTACCATAGGAGGGCGGTAACGACCATGTACACCACTCTGTGCTCTTGCAGAAGGTCAGAGCTTCCGCCTATTTAGTGATTTGGGAAGGGGGGGGAAGAGTCCCGTGACATTGACTGTTGCTCATATTAGAAAGGGACTATGAGGCCCTCCACTCCATATAAGTGCCCTCCACCCCAATATTATGGTAACTCCATAGTCCCACACACACAGTATCATAGCCCCCTACTCAGTATGAGGGCCTCCAAAGACCCTGCTCAGTGTGAGGATCCCCAAAGACCCCTACTCAGACTGAGGGTCCCCACATCCCCCCACTCAACATGAGGGCCCACATAGCCCCCTACTCACTATGATGCCTCCACAGCCTGATACTCAGTATGAGAGGCCCCACAGCCCCCTACTATATATGAGGGCCCCCACTATGTATGAGGGCCCCCACAGCCCCCTACTCAGTATGAGAGGCTCCTCAGCCCACTACTCAGTATGAGGACCCTTACAGACCCCTACTCAGTATGAGGGCCCCACAGCCCCCTACTATATATGAGGGCTCCAACAGCCCCCTACTCAGTATAAGAGGCCCCACAGCCCCCTACTATGTATGAGGGCCCCCACAGCCCCCTACTCAGTATGAGGGCCCTCACAACCCCCTACTCAGTATAAGAGGCCCCAGAGCCCCCTACTCAGTATGAGGGTCCCCACATCCCCCTACTAAGTAGGAGGGCCCACATAGCCCCCTAATCAAAATGAGGGCCCACATAGCCCCCTATTCACTATGATGCCTCCACAGCCTGATACTCAGTATGAGAGGCCCCACAGCCCCCTACTTAGTATGAGGACCCCCACAGGCCCCTACTCAGTATGAGAGGCCCCACAGCCCCCTACTATGTATGAGGACCCCCACAGCCCCCTACTCAGTATGAGGGCCCCACAGCCCCCTACTATGTACGAGGTCCCCACCACCCCCTACTCAGTATAAGAGCCCCCACAGCCCCCTACTATGTATGAGGGCCCCCACACCGCCCCTACTCAGTATGAGGCACCACAGCCCCTATTATGTATGAGAGCCCCCACAGCCCCCTACTCAGTATAAGGTCCCCTACAGCAACCTATTCACTTTGAGGGCTCCCACATTCCCTCACACAGTATGATGCTGAAGTGATACCGGGGTACGCTGGGGTGGTTGTTGCCATAGGCTAGTGCTGTGATGGGTCCACCCTGGCATGCTACATTAAATTGAGAGTCCCTGGTGTGTGTGGGTGCTGATGATCTTACTGTTACTACTTTCAGGCCATTCCTGATTCACTTCTCACCCGGTCCATAGGACTCACTTCCCCTTCTGTCTGTCTCACAGTTCTTCTCCAGCTTCCCAACAACTGCAGTTCCGTCACCCACACGTTGCTTATTTGATTCTTGCTGTTTTCTGTTCCCTCAGCCTTCCCACACAACACCAGTACTGGGGACTCCTTCAGCCCTGAGCTCTCCCTACATAGCCTTCTCTTTCTGGCAGACTGGCTGACTGAGAGTGAAATTACACTGGCCTCACACATGTATTCTTTACTCCTCCCCAGGGGCCGGATTCCAATCTTACATTATACTTATTACCACAGTACAAATACACTTCACATTAACAACCATCATTGTACAGGGACACTTCACATTAATATTCACATATTAGGGGTACGTCACACACAGCGACCTCGCCAGCGAAGTCGCTGTGTGTGAAAAGCAGCAGCAACGTGGCCCCTGCTGCGAGGTCGCTGATCGTTACACAACGATCAGGACCATTTTTTGCTCGTTGGTCTCCTGCATCGGCGTGTTTGACGGCGGGAGACCAGCGAGCGCCGGTCCCGAGAATGCAGGAAGCCGGAGCGGGCAGCAGCACCACCACCAGCCGCAGCCACAGTGGTGCACCTGGACACGCAGTGCATGCTGGGACATGTAGTCATAAGACTATATGTCCCAGCGTGCACTTGGGCGCACTTGAGGAGGGGTCGCTGAACCCTCACCAGAGCCCCCAGGATTACCAGGATGAGCCAGATGAAAAGCACGAACCAAGTCAGGGGTATGGACCTCCGAGGCAAAAATCCAAGAATTATCCTCCTGGCCATAACCCCGTCATTTAACAAGGTTCTGGAGCCTCCGTCTCGAAAGACAAGAATCCAAAATCTACTCAACCTCATACTTCAACTCACCATCAATCAAGACTGGGTCCGGAGGAGCTACAGCGGCAACCACGGGCACAACATATTTCCTCAACAAGGATTTATGCAAGACATTTTGAATCGCAAAGGAGTCCGGAAGCGCCAACCGAAAGGAGACAGGATTAATAATCTCAGAAATCCAGTAAGGACCAATGAACCGAAGCTTAAATTTAGGAGAAGAAACCTTCAGAGGAACATGGGGGGACGACAACCAAACCAAATCTCCAACATAAAGCTGAGAACCAACACACCGACGACTGTTAGCAAAACATTGAGCCATCTCCTGAGACTGATGTAAATTGTCCACCACGCAATCCCAAATCTGCCGTAGCCGCTCAAACACGGAATCCACACCTGGAGAGGCAGAAGGCGCACCCTGCCCTGAAGAAAAACGAGGATGAAAACCAAAATTACAAAAGAAGGGCGAAACCTAAAGTAGCCGAACTCGCCCGATTATTAAGCGCAAACTCGGCCAAAGGCAAGAAGGCAACCCAATCATCCTGATCCGCAGACACAAAGCATCTCAAATAAGTCTCCAACGTCTGACTAGTTCTCTGAGTCTGACCATTAGACCGGGGATGAAACGCAGAAGAAAAAGACAAATCAATACTCAGCTTAGCACAGAAGGACCTCCAAAACGGAGAAACAAACTGGGCACCCCTGTCAGACACAATATTCTCCGGAATACCATGCAAACAAACAACATGTTGAAAAAACAACTGAATCAATTCCGAAGAAGAAGGCAATTTAGACAAAGGAACCAAATGAACCATTTTAGAAAACCTGTCACAAATAACCCAGATAACCGACATCCTCTGGCAGACCGGAAGAGCCGAAATAAAATCCATAGAAATATGCATCCACGGCCGCTCAGGTACAGGTAAGGGCAAAAGCAACCCACGGGAACAACAAGGCTTGGCCCGTGCACAAGTTCCACAGGACTGCACAAAAGAACGCACATCTCGGAACAAGGAAGGCCACCAAAAAGATCTACTGAAAAAAAAGATGCCAGGATGACTGGTCAACACAGAACAATGAACCTCAGAAATAACTTGAGTAGTCCACCGGGCAGGAACAAACAATTTTCCCCACAGGACATCTCTCAGGTCTATCCGCTTGAAATTCCTGAAGAGCAAGTCGTAAATCGGGGGAAATAGCAGAAAGAACAACCCCCTCCTTCAGAATGCCGACCGGCTCCGAGACCTCAAGAGAATCAGCCAAAAAACTGTGAGAGAGAGCATCAGCCTTAACATTCTTAGAACCAGGGAGGTACGAGACCACAAAATCAAAACTAGTTAAAAAGCAATGACCATCAAGCCTGTCTAGGATTCAGTCTCTTGGCAGACTCAAGATAAACCAGATTCTTGTGATCAGTCAAGACCACAACACAATGCTTAGCCCCTCCAGCCAATGTCGCCACTCCTCAAACGCCCACTTCGTGGCCAGCAGCTCCCGATTGCCGACATCATATTTGCGTTCAGCAGGTGAAAATTTACGGGAAAAGAAGGGACAAGGTGGATCGTGGAACCAACAGGATCTCTCTGAGACGAAATGTCCCCTGCACCAATCTCAGAGGCATCAATCTCCACCTGAAATGGAAGAGAGGCATCCGGTTGTCGTAACACAGGAGCAGAAGTAAACCATATTTTAAGCTCCTGAAAGGCGAAAACAGCCGCAGGGACGAATGCTCCACATCAGCGCCCTTCTTGGTCAAATCGGTTAACGGTTTAACCACGCAGGAAAGATTTGCAATGAACCGAGGATAAAAATGAGGAAAACCGAAAAAGTTCTGAACACTCTCACAGATGTGGGCTGAACCCAATTATGAATAGCCTGAACCTTAACAAGATCCATCTCAATAGACGAAGGAGACAAAATGAAGCCCAAAAAAGAAATCTTCTGGACCCCAAAGAAACACTGAAGGTACCGTCACACGTGGCGATCTCCCGGGCGATGCCATAGGTGACGCTCGGGCGTGGCCTGTCGCCGGCGATATCGCCAAATGCGTCGCCTAATGTAAATGGGCGACGGCCACCTCAGGCGACACGCAAATGCGTGCACGTTCGTCTCCTATGGCATCGCCCGGGAGATCGCCATGTGTGACGGTACCATTAGACCCCTTCATATACAAAGCATTGTCACGAAGGATCTGAAAGACAGTCCTGGCCTGTGCCACATGAGAATTCCAATTGTCGGAAAAAATCTAAATATCATCCAAATACACAATCAGGAACTTGTCAATAAACTCCCGAAATATGTCATGCATAAAGGACTGAAAAACAGATGGAGCGTTAGTAAGGCCAAACAGCATCACAAGATATTCAAAATGGCCTTCAGGTGTATTAAACGCCGCTTTCCATTCGTGACCCTGCTTAATACAAACTAGATTATATGCCCCCCTAAGGTCAATCTTAGTAAACCAACATGCCCCGTTAATCCTAAAAAACAAGTTGGAAATCAAAGGTAGAAGGTATTGAAACTTGCCTGTGATCTTATTCAGGAGGCGATAATCAATACAGGGTCTCAGGGAGACATCTTTCTTAGCAACAAAAAAGAACCCCGTCCCCAATGGCGAAGAAAATGGGCGAATATGTCCTTTCTCTAAAGAATCCTTAATATAGCTTCGCATAGCAGCATGTTATGGCACAGACAAGTTGAAAAGTCGAGCTTTAGGAAACTTACAGCCTGGCACCAAATCAATCACACAATCGCACTCCCTGTTTGGCGGAAGAGAACTGGACTTGGGCTCAGGAAAAACATCCTGAAAATCATACAGAAACTCTGGAATCTCCAAGGGCAAAGAGGAGATAGACATCAAAGGAATGTCATCATGGACCCCCTGACAACCCCAGCTAGTCACGAACATAGACGTCCAATCCAAAACAGGATTATGGACCTGCAACCACGGAAAACCCAGCACAACCGCATCATGCAAATTATGTAAAGCCAGAAATCGACAATTATCCTGATGAGCTGGTGCCATGTGCATTGTCAACTGCTTCCAAAACTGGGCTTATGTTGAGCCAAAGGCGTAGCGTCGATGCCCCGTAAAGGAATAGGGTCCTGCAATGGCTGCATAGGAAAGCTCAAAGCCTGACAAACTCAAAATCCATCAAGTTTAAGGCGGCACCTGAATCCACAAATGCCATATCAGAAAATGATGACAAGGAGCAAATCAAAGACACAGATAATAAAAACTTAGGTTGTATAGTACTAATCGTTAAAGAACTAGTAATCCTCTGTGCCTGCTTGGGGCAGACAAAAATAACATGAGAAGCATCTCCACAGTAAAAACACAACCTATTCTGGAGTCTAAATCCTTGTTTTTCAGTTCAAGATAGAACCCTATCACTGCATCGACTCAGGAGTCCACTCTGAGGACAACATCCCAGAGCGGACAGTTCTGAGCTCCCACAGAACCGATCAATCGGAATGGCCAGAGACATAGACTCGTTCAGACCCGAAGGTGTGGGAAACCCCACCATAACATCCTTAACGGCGTCATAAAGACCCTTTCTGAAAAGCGCCGCCAAAGCATCATCATTCCATTTAGTTAACACAGACCATTTCAGAATTTTTGACAATACTATTCTGCCACCTTTTGACCCTGAGACAGGGCCTACAAGGTCTTTTTAGCTTGATCCACAGAGTTGGGTTCATCATAAAGTAAACCCAAAACCTGAAAAAAGGAGTCCACAGTAAGTAAAACCGGATCCTCAGAATCGAGACAAAATGCCCAATCCTGCGATCACCACGCAGCAGGGAGATAACAATTTTAACCTGCTGAACGGAATCACCAGAGGATCGAAGTCTCAGAGCAAAAAACAATTTACAATAATTTTTGAAACTCAAAAATTTGGACCTGTCACCAAAAAACAAAACCAGAGTAGGAATTTTCGGTTCCAAAACTGGAGTCTGAACAATATAATCAGAAATTCCCTGTACCCTTGCAGCGAGCTGGTCTAAACAAGAAGCTAGTTCCTGGACACTCATACTGGCACAAAACTCCACTATCACCCAAAGAAAAAGAGGGAAGAAAAAAAACAAACTACAGAAAAAAATCCCTTCTGAGATGCACGTAACTCATTTTTGTCTTTATGGCCAGTTGTACTGTTATGACCGATGACCTAGGTAGTAACATAAACAGACTTCACAGAAGTAGTTGGCAACTGTACTGACCGCAGTCCCTGACTAAATACCACAACTAGAAATAGCCGGGGATGTAACTAACCATGCCCTAGACACCTCAACACGGCCGAGAACTAGCTACCCCTAAAGATGGAAACTGGAAAGTCTATCTTCCCTCAGAGCAGAACCCCAAAAGAATAGCAAGCCCACCACGGATATTGACTGGAAAATAGGAAGGAAAAACACACACAGGCAGATAATAGAGTTTAGCAAAAGAGGCCACACTAGCTAGATATTAAGGACAGGATGGAATACTATTGCTGTCAGTATTAAAATACTATCAAAAACCTTCAACAGCAAATAGTACCAAAAAATAACCCTGAGTCTGCTAAGACTGCCACCCTCTTATCTGCAGGAACTTCTGTGAATCAAACTAGAATAAATAGATTCTAACACCAGCAGAACAGAGTTGCAGACAACAGTAAATAGCGGTTCATACCTAGGAAGAAAACTTCCTAACTGAGAGCAGGTAAACAAATATGCAGACTAAATATCAACCCACAACTAGATGCAAGACAAGCAATAAGCAGATCCTCAAGCACACAACATGTGTGACACAAAATAACAAAAACCCATTACTTTGCTTGTAAGGATTCAGCAGAGCAGGAAGAAACAGGGAGAGATGTGGACACCTCCATAAATAATTACAACTGGCAGAGATTGATCTGCTCCAACCACCTATATGTTCCAATCCGAAGCAGACTGCCAATCATCAGGATCAGCTGAGGAACTCTCCAAAACACAGCCAGCTGCATCACCAACAACAACCACAGGAGGGAGCTCACAACAGAATTCTTCATCAATGAATTCACAACACCCCAGGGCCGTGCGACACTCGGAACTGAGCGTTAATGCTAATGTGGCACCCCTACAATTCAGTTGCCACAGGAACACCTGCAGCAGGTAGGGCTTTTCACATCAGGTAAACTCGCATGCAACACCTTCCACCCCTGACCTGAAGGGGAGCTCTACTTGTCAACTTCAGGCAAAGTCCCCTATAAATTCAGATTTGGAGGCGGAGTTAGGCAGTGCAGATCAAGAGAGAGGACTGTAAAGACACATGATTAATGGAGCCGCACTAGGCCTGTACCAGAGGGAAGCCTAGCCAGTGTGAGGGACCCAAGAGTGAGGGTCGGAGGCAAGGCACACCAGAGAGGGGAAGGGGGACCAGTCGGGTTCACCCCAAAGGAGAAAAAGAGGCAACCCGGACGCCGGAGTCCGAATCTGCACGGGTCCAGTCAGCCCAGCAGAGAAGACCGGAGGGCCAAGGAGACTTCAGTCTCCTGGCGTAGTACTTGTAGCACAGCCACCAGCAGAGCCAGGGACAGCAGTGGATTCAGCGGTGCCCAGCAGCAGGGCTCTCATCGCCTGCTATACAAGTAAGGGACACAGGAGAGGTCAGGGACGGGTTTCAGACAGGCCAGGACTAGAGTACACACACACAACAAGGAGGCCTCACAACTCATCAGGTGTGAAAATCCTGAACTGCCACCCGACCACCTGGACTGTACCCTGGATATTACCTTGCAATATCATTAGTAAAAGGTACGGAAACAAAGCCCAGTGTGTGTGTGTCTGTTGTTATGGCCACTGATGCTGCCCTCAACAAAGACTGTTTTCCAGCGCCTCTACCTGAAAGGCCGCCTCCCTGTGTTAATCCCTATTCACCACAATTGCCCCGGGGACCTCACTCCACCTACAGGGAGCATTACCAACTAGCTGTCTCATCATCACCCTGGAGGTCTGCAAGCAGCGCCAGTACCATTACTGGAACTGTAGGTGGCGTCACGAACACTTTAATTTTTATTTTTCCCCTTTTTTAGCGACCATCCCGGGCCACAGAGCCGGGTAACAGGCCCCGTGACATCCCTGTGAGCTACATCCCGGGACCGGGTACCCCACGGCCCTGGGGTGGGTCACTTCTTCTGGGGAGTCAGAGGGATTGAGACCTGGCTCCGTGACCCTGGGTTCAGTGTTAAAGCGTTCTAGGGAGAGTATATAGGGATAGGGTGGTTTAAAGGGAGAATTGTTCGTGACGCACCTGTGGTTTGCAGCTATAGGTAGCCGCCACTGCTGCAAAACCTCTGATGGATGGGCAGCTGGGATGGAATGGCTGCTCACAGGGGGAGCGGGTCCCCAGGGCAGCAAAATGAGGGAAATGGTAGTCTCTGACTGGCAGGGAATAACTGAGGCCTCGTTACCTTGTTCAGTGGCTTTCACAGGCGGTTGCCGCAGGAATAGCACAGTCACACACATTTCTGCAATTCTGTAACCGGATTTACTCACAGCAAGCTTCAAGTTGAAGTGGTCATAGATGTTACAGTATGCAAATAGAGTCCGTGGAGCCTCGTTTAAGAGTCTCAAACACGGGACTAGCCAGATATCCCTCCAGGGAAGGACTTGGAGATGTTACAGACTCTCAGATAAGCTCAGGCCTGTGTAGTCTTTAAGAGACCGGGGTAGCAGGTATAAGATCCTAGGTGGTGTGTCTGTCCTTGCCTCCCTCTCCGGTCCTGTTTCCTCAGCTTAACAGCACCTCTGCGCGCAAAGCCCTGATCCAGCAGCCTCGGGTGTTAGTGGGTGACTGGTACCTTGTCCCCGAACACTTGTCCAGCTGCTTTTTCTGAGAATATGCCAGGTGTGTGAGCCACAGCTCCTATGAAGCTTGTAGCCTCCGTTCAATGGTTCAAGCATGTATCAATGTTCAGGTCCAGTCCCTGTTTCTTGACCACAACCCCTCCGTCTGGTATCACCAGTCTCGGATTCGGACGCACGGGCCACTTCGGTTCTGCTGTGCCTCTAGGGTTCCTTCCTCTTGGTTTCCAAGGATGTGTGCAGCACAGCTCAAGTCCCCTTCCCTGCAGTTTAGCTGTTCTTTCCTCCTCACTCGACTTCTCTTCTCTCTCAGCTCTACATGCTAGCTGTTTACCATTCTGCTCACAACTCTAACTCCCACTCCACTGAACTGTTCTCTCCTTTTTCTTAACTGTCCTTCTGCTTCCCACCCACACTTCTCTACCCCTGTTGTCCCATTGGGTCCAAGCTTCCCGCCCGGGTTCTAAGTGTGTGTGTGGAGGATCTTTACACCTACCATCGCCCATCTCCTGACTACTGGAGAACCACACCTCTGGCTTGGGTGCAGTACCCCTCTTGGGTCTTGTCTAGACCGGTGGGACACCACATAAACAATTAAAAAACAAAACACTACTCGCCTTGCTCCATTCCCCATAGCGCGCTGTTCTGGTCTTTGCAGTGTAAGTACTGAGGCTTCAGCACATCAGGCACGAAGACATTGGTCGAAATGCACATTGGGAGCAGGGCTTTTTCAGGTGTAGAATGCTAGGAACTCCTGTACTTCTCCCGGAGGTAATTGCACTACACTTAAATACTAACCTAACTCTTTGGTGACTCTTAGCTGTATGTGACCTAATCTTGCATGTCAGTATGGCGGTATGCTTGTAATGAGGTGTACATTCAATTGTATTATTGAAATTGAAATGAGCTGTGCACAGTCGCCAAGCTGCCCCTTGTGGAAATTGCTGAAATGACTGCAGAGAAATAAAAAAAAACGCATTGAATTGGCTGTCCCTCCCCCAACAGCCATGTTGCTGAGGGAAGGGCGGGACATCAGTACGAGACACATGAGTTGAACATAGAACATCTTGCTTGTGGAGTTGTTAAAGTAGGGCTACTTTGCAACACCTTGCGGAAAAATCACCCTGCAGAAGCACCTGTGACTGATCCTGGGCACTGGCTTTGGTGCTTGACTCTGGCCGCTCTGCAAAACATTCGCACTGCATCCAGTGACTTGTGCAGGGGCTGTACCTACATAAGGGAGCACATTGTGCTGCTGTATCTCCTTTGCTGATCTGTGTGCCTAATACATGGGAAGAGACAACTGTTACCTGCAGAAGGAACATAAGAAGAGTGAGGAGATCCCCAGCGCCGGCAATTGGAGCGAGCATCTTCTCTGTGATAAGACCTGGTACGTGATTTTAGGGAAAGTTAGGGAAAGATACCTTCATTGTTGTGTTTCTTTTCTTGCCGCGTAACCGGAAGAAGTGAAGATTCAGAGACTCAATATATACAATGCGCATATAGTTCGTTGACTGTGAATAAATATGTTTACAGTAAAGAAATGTATTATCGGGTTAAACCTGAGTATCGGGGATTCTGTTGAAAAGTCATACACCACACCCGCGGCCTTACCACCGGTCGTACATCTGCGTAGTCGGCAGGATGTGTGATCAACAGAATCTCCTCCCGGTAGACTTTAACCGACTTATACTACTGGCCTGCAGGTCCTATATCCTGGTGCCAAGCAGTCGAGCAGTGCACGAGAATTGAACACTGTAGCAGCAGAGTTGCGAAACAGTACACAGCTGCAGCTCATGCTAGACCACATCGGACAGCAAGCTGAAACAGGACCCAGTGTCCTATGGGAAGTGCTGGACTATGCGGCTGCCCCCGCCATAGGGCAAACCGTTGTCCGCATCCTCCACCCGTGGTCCGAATATACCGAACACAAGCATGTCCCACAACAGCAGCCACCTTTAAACTAGACGGCCCCAGCCAAAGCGGTTCGCTCGGCAGGGAAGATCAGGGAAAAGGGTGTGAAGAGACGAGCCAGCCGATAGCAAGTGCTGGCCCTCGGTCCAGGGACAGTGAAGTGTTTAATGTCCGCGATGGTATGGCTTCATCAACAGGAATGACACAAAGGATGACGTGTTTGTACATCAGACTGCCATAAAGTGTAACATATCCTCGTAAGTGCCTCCGCAGCGTTGGTGATGGGAGGTGGTATCAGTTTGATGTTGTGGAAGCTGAGAGAAGGTACAGAGGCGCCGACGTCACCGGTCCCCGGGGTGCTTCCCGTTAAAGGAAGCATAATTTGCCCCCAACGCGGCCGCTACCGCAGGCGATCCTACTCTCCCGGTAGAAAATGTGACTGAGCTTTATTGAGATATTGAGCCCTGACAGGGAGCGAAGGTGAACGGGGATGACGTTTCCCCCGACAGAGTCCCTACATCGCCGAGAGCAATCCCCTGTGATATCAACGCCACTTACCTTGGAGCCGATGGTTGTTGACAGGGACTGTCAACCTTTAAGTGGGGGGGTATGTAATGAGGTGTACAATTCAGATTGTATTATTGAAATTGAAATGAGCTGTGCACAGTCCGCCACTGCCCCTTGTGGACAATTGCTGAAATGACTGCAGAGAGAAAAAAAAAAACAGCATTGATTGCTGCTCCCCTCCCCCAACACCATGTGCTGAGGAGAGAGGGCGGGAGATCAGTACAGACACAGAGTTGAACAAGAGAACATCTGCTTGTGGATGTCTGTTGAAAGAGGGCTACTTTGCAACACCTTGCCGGAAAAATCACCCCGCAGAAGCCCCTGTGACTGATCCTGGGCCACTGGACTTTGGTGCTGTGACTCTGGCCGCTCTGCAAAACCTTGCCCGCCGTGCACCCAGAGTGCTTGTGCAGGGGCCGTGACCTACATAAGGGAGCCATTTGTGCTGCTGTGATCTCCCTTCTCCTGATCTGTGTGCCTGAGACTGGGAGAGACAGACTGTTACCTGCAGAAGGAGACCAAAGAAGAGTGAGGAGATCCCCAGGCCTGCTACGTGGGAGCGACATCTTCTTCTGTGATAAGACTGGTACGTGATTTTAGGGAAAGTTAGGGAAAGATACCTTCATTGTTGTGTTTTTTTCTTGCTGCGTACCCGGCAGAAGTGAAGATCCAGAGACTCTAATATATACAAGTGCGCATATAGTTCGGTTGACTGTGAGATAAATATGTTTTACAGTAAAGAAATGTTATTATCGGTTAAACCTGAGTATGGGGATTCTGTTGAGAAAGATCATACACACACACCCGCGGCCTTACCACCGGTCGCTACATGCTAACAAAGATTTATGATCTAGGGCTAATCAGTTTTAGGTCATTAGTATATGCTTATCTTTGTTGTCCACCTTACATTGAAGTGATACTTTATAGCTTGGGTAGTGTGTGAGATGCTTTGCATCTCCAGGGTTAACCCTTTGAGTGCCCTGTACACCATAAGTGCTGGGTTGTTCTATCAACTCGTGGTTTTTCCTGCGTCTATGTATACATCATATACATGTGTATAATTTACTCCTACACTTTTACAAGCCTGCCTTCCCTCTGGAGCATATGCCATTACCTGTCCCTTGTTAATAATCATTGAATAAAGTTTTTCCACTTTGCATATAATTTGGACTACAGTGCACGGAGCGTCAGACTCTCTGGCGCAGGCTGATTAGTGGACCACGGTGTCTTAGGGTGCCGTTACACGTCGCAACATTGCAACTTGCTGGTTGCAGTGAAATCATGGACACATTGTTCTATTTGTACACGGCAACAAAATGGAAGAATGTGTTCATGATTTCACTGCAACCAGCAAATTACAAGTGAAATTGCATGCAATGTTGCGATGTGTAACAGTACCCTTAGAGCCACGTCACACCCACAATGTCGGCGGCAATTTTTTTAGGCGACGCTGGGGTGTGGCCTATCGCCGTCGACATCGCCAATGCGTCGCCCAATGTATATAGGTGAGGGCGACACATTTGAGTGGTCGCCTGGCTTCACAGCAGCACTGTGAAACCAAGCGGCCACTCTGGGGCGATGTGTTGACATCTCCCCATGTAAACGGCTGACGGCAAACTGACAGGCGACGGGAGCCATAGGCTCCCGTGTTATGGCATCACCGCTGGGGTTATTAGACACCGGAGGTGTCACCCCATGTAAATGGGGGACGGTGACGCTGGCGGGGCGCCAAAAACATGCACGCTCCCGCCCGTCGCCGCCGACATCTCCAGCGACGTCACCTGGTGTGACGTGGCCCTTAGGCTCCTGATTGACCTGTCTACTCTATAGTATCCATGCCTTAGGACAACCTACTTGGACTCCCGCATTTGACAATACACCTCTGCCTTCAGCAGGCTTGTCCTATAAATGACATTTATAACCAAGCCTGCAGCTAGGAGATATCTTCACTGGTGGTCCAACTTCTGTGACCTCTACCAAGCTTGAAAAGGGAGTCTCAAGTTTCCTATCCGAATAAATATTTTTTCTGTTTTGCAAATAAATATTTAGTGAGCATGTGTGACCACCTCTTTTATGCCATCAATACAAGTGGTGGTCGCACATGCTCACTTCTGTTTTATTCACACAGGAGACTTTAGCCACTCGTTCTTGGGATTGGTAGAGGTCTCAGCATCCGGACCACCAACGTTCATACATTTATCACCTAGCCTGTGGAGTGGACGTATATGTTGTCTGCGGGACAGCGCATAAGGCGTGCTATGCTGACACCTTGCATGCTTACACTATTCGCACTATGCAGATAGCACATGTACCGCAATACAAGATTAAATTAAGATGGTTTACTTTTTTCAATGTATAAAGATTTTACACAAACATCATATCATATACTGGTCTTGGCGGGTAAGCCTAGTACAGATGGTGCCCTGGAGCCCTGGAGATTCACACTACGCCTCTGCTCGTCCACTATGTGATGTCATAACCATTTATCATCTCTATAGACGGAGATAACATTGGAAGAAGAGTCATCAGACTATTATCTGAGCTAGAATAACCCACTCCCCACCCTGCCAACCCCTGGCACAGTCAGACGCTCGCTCTATGTGCCCGCACTCCCTCACACCTGCACTCTGCCTGCTTCTGAGAATCTCTGGCAGCCAGCAGACACCCCCACTCTAATTAAATACACTTAGCCATCATTTGCCATCTCTGTTTCTAAAAAAGTAATAGAATCTATCAAGCAATTATCTTTTTTTTTTTTCCTTTCCTGCAGCTCTCCCTCTCTCGCTCTGTCTTGTCGATCAGCGAAACCTCATTATAAGTCCGGTTTGCTTCTCTCTATCTCCGGATAATTATTTTCTTCTCTCAGCTCCATCTAATCGCCCTAGATTTGTTTCTTTTTCATGCGCCCCCCGACTTGCACGTTCTGCTGATACTACACCCCCTGCCCTCAATTGCTGACACTAGAAAACAGAGCAGTGACTGCTCAGTGCGATTAACTCTTCTCTCTACAGCCTGATGTCAGATTGCGCTTTATCAAAGGATTCTGCTCAGAATAGGATGAAACATTTCTGGCATCTAAAGTTGTGTGAAAAAGTATTTGCCCCTTCCTGATTCCTTATTCTTTTGCTTATCTGCCACACTTAAATGTTTCTGATCCTCAAAGAAATGTAAATATTAGAAAAAGATAATACAAGTAATCACAAAATGCTGTTTATAAATGAAGATCTTTATTATTAAGGAAAAAAGAAATCCAAACCTACAGAACCCTGTGTGAAAAAGTAATATTCCCCTAAACCTAATAACTGATTGGGCCCTTAGCAGCAACAACTGCAATCAAATGTTTGTGATAACTGGTAATGAGTCTTTTACAATGCTCTGGAGGAATTTTTGCAGAATTGTTATAATTGAGCCACATTGAAGGTTTCCATGCATGAACCACCTTTTTAAGGTAATACCACAGTATCTCAATCAGGTTAAGGTCAGGACTTTGACTAGGCCACTCCAAAAGCTTCATTTTGTTTTTCTTCAGCCATACAGAGGTGACTTGCTGGTGTTTTGATCCTTGCTCTGCTGCATAACCTAAGTGCTCTTCAGGTTGAGGTCACAGACAGATGGCCAGTCATTCTCCTTCAGGATTTTTTGGTACACAGCAAAATTCATGGTTCCATTTACCATAGGAAGTCTTCCAGGTCCTGAACTAGGAAAATATCCCCAGACAATCACACTGTCTACCACTATACTTTACTGTTGGTATGATGTTCCTTTTCTGAAATGCTGTGTTACTTCTACCCCAGATGTAATGGGACATTCACCTTCCAGAAAGTCCAACTTTTGTCTCATCAGTTCACAGAGTATTCTCCCAAAAGTCTTTTGTTGTGAAACTGAACTAAGCCTTTATGTTCTTTTTGCTCAGCAGTGGTTTTCATCTCTCTGCCATGCAACCATTTTTGACCAATTTTTTTCATATGATGGCATCATGAACACTGACCTTAAACGAGGCCTGCAGATCTTTGGATGTTGTTGTGGCGTCTTTTGTTGCCTCTTGGATAACTTTTTGCTGCGCTCTTGGGGTAATTCTGGCCGGTAGGCCACTCCTGGGAAGGTTCACTACTGTTACATATACTCACTATTTTTAGATAATGGGTCTCACTGTGGTTTGCTGGAGTCCCAAACCTGTAGGAATGGTTTTATAACCTTTTTCACACTCATATATCTCAATTACTTTGTTTCTATTTTGTACCTTAATTTCTTTGAATCACGGCATGATGTCTAACTTTTGAGGATCTTTTGGCCTACTTCACTTTGTCAAGCAGGTCCCATTTAAGTAATTTCATGATTGAGAATAGGTGTGGCAGTAATCAGGCCTGGGTGTGGCTAGAAAAATTGAACTCAGCTTCCCAAATATGTGATAAACCACAGAGAATTTGTGTTTTAAGGGAGGAATCACTTTTTCACATAGGGCCCTGTAGGTTTGGATTTCTTTTTCCCTTAATAATAAATACCTTAATTAAAAAAATGCATTTTGTGTTACTTTTATCTAATATTCCAATTTGTTTGGTGATCTGAATCATTTACGTGTGACAAACATGAAAAAAAATAACTCAAAAAGGGGGGAAATTCTTTTTCACACCACTGTTTAAGACTTGTGTTGCATCTGTGTGGCATAGTATTTAGCATAACTCCTATACCTCCCACTTCCTCTGAGCTCAGGGTGACCCTGTCCTATTTATATTGGTGTATTTGATAAGCTTGACACATGATGAAGTCAAGTCAAGGATGATGACTGCCAATGATGATAATTGGTACTCTGATGTGTCTTTTTTGGTCAGAAATTAATAGTACAAGATAAGATAAACTTTGTAAGATATCGAAAAAAAATCCTCTTTCTCTACTTATTGTGCATTTCTTATCCTCCTTCCTTCCTGTTGCACTGATCATTATTTTACTAAGAATTCACTGCTCAAATTAATATGTCTTGAAGTTGGAAGACTGCTCACTGAGGAATCAGATTCTAAATACTGCCCATAAAAGTCTATGGGTGTTTGGCTGAAGGGGCTGCAGAGAGTAACAGGGCTGGAGAGACAAGCATATTTGCTGCTGCTTTCGACTGTTTTTTTTCCCTGGTGGTGGATTCACAGATACACTGCTCAGTACTGCTGTATAATATTATGTTCGACAGAGAGCAGTAATACCTCATGTTACTGTATATGGGAGACATATTAATGGCTAGTCTCCACCCCCTAGCTCAGAGACAGCTGACATTTACATAGAGGCTACAATGGTATTTTAATCTCACATATACACACACGACAGTTTATTCTGAAGTCACAGTAACACTTTAATTTGGCAGTTTATGTAGAAGCTATAGAAAAAGCTGGTGACATTGGCAATTACTTTAGGGAACTCAACCAAGAAGGAATCTCATTTCTCAACTTCAGCTGAAGCATTAAATACTTAAGTTGTCCAAAGAATCTCCGCTACATCGCTACCCCTGAAAAGGTTGTTTTGGAGTCTACAAGGACTCTGCTAGTCTTTACTAGAAATATTTCCAGCATCCAACATAAGTATTTATTCTCAGGTATTGTCAGGTCATATAATAATTACAATCTGTCCCCGAGCGACTCAAAATTTGCTGTTTCATAAAACACCTTATATTCTGTATATATCCAATATCACCCACTTCCACCTGAATTAGGCTGAGGGTGACCCTGTCCTATATTTAATTTGGGATTTGATATACCATCCTGCTCTGTATGTGTTGTGATGTGGTCAAATCAAGGATGAAGACTGACAAGGGTGAGAAACTGTCACACCAGGTACAGTGTGCACCTGACGTGTCCCACAAACTAGGGATCCCTAGGTTAGTCCTTGTCCCCAAAATTACACCTGAAGGTGGGGATGCCTGGATCTTATATCTTGTTATTCTCTTGGTTGTGACTCACCAAACACCCCCTTCTCCCACAGAATGGAGGGAAGGAGCAGGAAAGAAAGCTAACAGGGAACACAGGCAACGCAGCAGGTATAAAATGGACCCCAGGGACTTCTCCAGAAAGTAACTTTTCTGCTGCAAAAGGAATGACACCTCTGCTATACAGGAACAAGCTCAATGACCGTGGGCAAATTACAAATTCTATATCCAGCATGGAGTGGTGCCTGTGATCAATTAAATGCTGAGACCTCATGACTCCAGGTCCTGAGTTAACATAAGGATGCGGAACACTCATTACAGGTACCCTCCCAACTTTCTCCAGAAAGTAACTTCGCTGCTGCAAAAGGAATGACACCTCTGCAACACAGGAACAAGCTCAATGACCGTGAGCAAATTACAGATTCTATATCCAGCATGGAGTGGTGCTAGGAGTCAGGGGATGGTAGCTATAGCAAAAGGGGGAAACAATCCCAAGCTGCAGCTGGAATGAAGGTTAAGACAATACTCAGACAGCAGAGAAGAGGTCCTTAACCCCTTCAGCATAGAAGAGGATGTATATCAACAAAACAATAGCTAAGAGAACCTCTACACAATACCTGTGATCAATTAAATGCTGAGACCTCATGACTCCAGGTCCAGAGTTAACATCAGGATGCGGCACACTCATTACAGGTACCCTCCCTGCTCTCCGGAATGTGGTGATACTGGTAATCGATCAATATACAGATGTATAGAAGTACAGACAGAGTTATCCGATCCTTATTACAAAGCAAAATTAGTAATCCTGTGATTTTCACAATACCCTTTGGGATTATTGTAGACTCATACTTTTTGTCCTTTCAGGAAGGGTTGTCAGCAGTTTCATATCATCACAGGCAAGATTACAAAGGCAGATTACACTTCTATGCACAGCTGGGAGTCTTCCGTGGTTGATACCTTTTAATGGCTAACTGAAAAGGTGGTAAGAAAAAGCAAGCTTTCGAGACTCTATGGTCTCTTCATCAGGCTATTAATGACACATTCTGAACACACAAATTTATACACATGTACAGGGATGGACAATGCAGTAAATAAGATGGTTGACATAAAGCAGTATATAGTGGTCAGTCTTGGAAGGGGGAAGAGCAGCTGGGGGAGTAAAGTCAGAGTTCAGAAATAAGAGGCACAGACAGTTTTATTGTTCTTTGATTAGTGGTTGTTTTGGACCAAGACTTGAAAATTCCTCAATGAAAGTATAAATACATAAAGACATAATTAGCCATAATTAGTCATAATTCATCAGAAGAGGCCATAGAGTCCTTAAAGCTTGCTTTTTCTTACCATCTTTTCAGTTAGCCATTAAAAGGTATCAGCCACTTAGGACTCTCAGATTCTAATATATATTTTTCTATCTACTGGCTAACACGGTACAAACATTTTTTACCAATGCACAGCTGATAACACAGGATCCACAAGCTCTAGTTGTCTTCTGAAAGACCTTTGTACATGCTCATTAGATGCTTCAATACAAAAGATAGGGTCAGAGTCAGTCTACTGCTGCTAATGTGCAAGTGTTATTTCTTGAAACAGGAAGGTAGACTCTAAAAAAAGCCCCAGTGGCCATTGTGAAAACTGCAAGATGTCTCATTTTTAATTCAGTTAGTGATATGGAAAAGAAAAATTGCCAGAAATGTAAAGAAATAAATTTAACACAAAAACTTGATTTACTGTAAATGATAGGTCAATTCATAATGATAGCTTCCCTTTATTGAAGCACAACCAAGCAGGATTTTGCAAACAATAAAGAATATGTGCACTAAGTGTACACAGAAAGATTGGTCCATGATGATACGTAAAGAACCCTTATTCTTATGACTTCTTTTTGCAGAAGAGCAGTTGAAAGGGTTTACGAAGAAAATCACCGGAGAATGGAGGAGAACAGGAGACTCCAAAGTGATGACAATGTAAGTCTATGCCAGAAAATCGGGGGTATCAACTGATATAGAGGTGATATTGCTCTAAACCAGGGGTCTCAAACTCGGCTGGGTTGGTGGGCCGCACATAGAAAAATATTGATATCGGGGGGCCGCATTGCTTGTAGGACTAAGGGTGCTTTCACATCAGCGGTAAATGCTGATCGCGGCAGTTGCGGTGAAATAAACGCAACTACCGCGATTACAGCATAACGGCCGCGATCGTGGCACACTTGCGGCAAGCCCCATACAATGTCTATGGGGCTTGCGGTAAGTGTGCAGCAAGTGCGGTTTCAGCACTTGCGGCTGCAAAAAAAAAAGCTGCATACCGCGTTTTTTTCGCGCCCGCACCTGCCGCAAGTGCCGAAACCGCACCTGCCGCACACTTACCGCAAGCCCCATAGACATTGTATGGGGCTTGCCGCAAGTGTGCCACGATCGCGGCCGTTATGCGGTAATCACGGCAGTTGCGTTTTTTTCACCGCAACTGCCGCGAACAGCGCAAAACGTGATGTGAAAGCACCCTAAGTGACATTTTTAGTAATACCAGATTTTTTTGCTCAATGTAGTAATGTCAAAATCCTGACCCCTCTCTTGTAGTAATGTCCCCATCTTGGTCCCTTTCTTGTTGTAATGTCCCATCCTGGTCCCCATCCTGGTCCCCCTCTTGTACTAATATCCCCAACCTGGTCCCCTTTTGCAGTAATGTTCCCCATGCTGGTCCCCTTTTGTAATAATGTCCTCCATGCTGGTCCCCTTTTGTAGTAATGTCCCCCATCCTGGCCCCCACAGTGTAGTAATGTCCACATTCTGGTGCCTTTTGTAGTGATGTCACCATCCTGGCCCCCACAGTGTAGTAATGTCCACATTCTGGTGCCTTTTGTAGTGATGTCACCATCCTCACCCCCATAGTGCAGTAATGTCCCCTATGCTGGACCCCTTTTTTACTGATGTCCCCAACCTGGTCTGGATTCTTATCACACACACTCACACTCACTCACACTCACTCATGTGGAACAAAAGGGGGAGGGACCACAACCGATGAGCGGTACCTGGTGGTCTAGTGGGGGCGACAATAACAGATATGGGGGGTTCGCATCTCACCTTTGGAGGTTGTGCAACCCTGCACACCCTCGGCGTATCGCAGTGGATGGCTCCGGACTCCAGCGGTCGGGGTTTCCTCCACGAGCAGCTCCTTCTTCCAGTCAGGTGACTTGAGCAATCCGATCACCTGACCCTGTAACGTTCTCAGCTACGTCACCGCAGGTCCTTTGGATTCTGTTAGCGGAGACTCTGGTTCACAGCTGCTCCTGCTGCAACCCTAGGATGGGGATATGATATTTGTACAGAAGTGTGAGATTATAACAGAAGCGCAAGAGCACAGGAGGCACACGTTTAATTACCTTTAATAAACCACAATGCGTTTCCACGGCGGTCCGATGTCTTCATCACATAAATCCACCTGATGAAGACGGCGGACCGCCAAGGAAAGCGTTGTGGTATATTAAAGATGATTAAACGTGTGCCTCCTGTGCTCTTGTGCTTCTGTTATAATCTCACACTTCTGTACAAACTCGCAGGCACGCTCACAGGCAGGCACACAGGCAGGCTCACAGGCAGGCACACAGGCAGGCAGGCTAACAGGCAGGCACACAGGCAGTCTCACAGGCAGTCTCACAGGAAGGCACACAGGCAGGCAGGCTCACAGGCAGGCAGGCTCACAGGCAGGCTCACAGGCAGGCAGGCTAACAGGCAGGCACACAGGCAGTATCACAGGCAGTCTCACAGGCAGGCACACAGGCAGGCTCACAGGCAGGCTCACAGGCAGGCACACAGGCAGGCAGGCTCACAGGCAGGCACACAGGCAGGCTCACCGGCAGGCACACAGGCAGGCACACAGGCAGGCTAACAGGCAGGCACACAGGCACTCTCACAGGCAGGCTCACAGGCAGGCTCACAGGCAGGCACACAGGCAGGCTCACAGGCAGGCACACAGGCAGGCAGGCTAACAGGCAGGCACACAGGCAGTCTCACAGGCAGTCTCACAGGAAGGCACACAGGCAGGCAGGCTCACAGGCAGGCAGGCTCACAGGCAGGCTCACAGGCAGGCAGGCTAACAGGCAGGCACACAGGCAGTATCACAGGCAGTCTCACAGGCAGGCACACAGGCAGGCTCACAGGCAGGCTCACAGGCAGGCACACAGGCAGGCAGGCTCACAGGCAGGCACACAGGCAGGCTCACAGGCAGGCACACAGGCAGGCACACAGGCAGGCACACAGGCACTCTCACAGGCAGGCTCACAGGCAGGCTCACAGGCAGGCACACAGGCAAGCTCACAAGCACTCACATTAACACTTACATTAACACACATTAACACTCACATTAACACTCACATTAACACTCACATTAACACACACATTAACACACACATTAACACTCACATTGACACTCACATTAACACTCACATTAACACTCACATTAACACACACATTAACACACACATTAACACTCACATTAACACACACATTAACACTCACATTAACACACACATTAACACTCACATTAACACACACATTAACACACACATTAACACTCACATTAACACACACACACTTTTGCTATGTTAACCATGCTGACCGTGGTCCCGTGCTGACCGCGGTCTCTGCTATAATCTTACTTCCGCCTGCTTCACTCTGCCGCTCGCTCTGCTGATGTTCCAGTTCAATGCAAGCCGCAGTCAGCCAATGAGAGGCCCGCAGGTGACCTCGGTGTATGACGTCACCTGCGGGCCTCTCATTGGCTGACGGCTTGCATTGAACTTACAGAGGGGCAGAGAGAGCGTCGGAGTGAAGCGGGCAGCGGCCGGAAGTAATATTATAGCAGAGACCGCGACGGCCCCATGCACTGGACCGCGGTCAGCATGGTCAATGGTCCAAAGTGCCGGGGACCGCACAGGGAAGCCCCAGGGGCCGCATGCGGCCCGCGGGCCGCGAGTTTGAGACCCCTGCTCTAAACCTTTTCAGAGGTTCCTAATTAGTTCTTTGATTTACTACATTTAGTACTCGTGCAAAGCAAAGACATGTGTCAATTAGTGGAAAGGAATCATAACGGAAGGTCCTCAAAACACGTCTATGGATGGTGGACCATCATGGAGCAATTGACTAGCCAGTATGCGTAACCGGTAGGGATGAGCGAGCACTACCATGCTCAGGTGTTCAGTATTCAAATCTAGCAGTTGATGCTTGAATGGGCGCGAGTCAAGTACCGAGTATAATGGAAGTCAATGGGTAACTCAGGCATTTTTCTTGAAGATCCTCCAGAAAAATGCTCCACCTACTCATTGACTTAAATTATGCTGAGTACACAAGTCGTGACCGTCTCAGTGTCCAACTGTTCAATTCAAGTATTGAGCCGCCAATCATGGTAGTGCTCATTCATCACTAGTTACCAGCTTAATGATTCCAGTAAGCTGCTATACAGCCTGGTGAACACTTAAGGGACCAGGGTGCCTACTTCTAAATTTCGGAGCTTTATGTTTTCTATGGTTTTCATTCATGGAGGGTTTTAACTAGTGATGAGCGAGCACTTCAGTATTTGAGTGCTCATTACTTGAAACGAGCAGGTCGGACGCTTGGACCGTCTCAACTCGTGTACCAAGTATAATGAAAGTCAATGGGAAACTTGAGCATTTTTCTGGAAGATCTTCCCATTGACTTCCATTATACTAAGTACACGAGTCGAACCCATCTGATAGTCCGATGTGCTTGTTTCGATAACCAAGCACTCGAACATTGAAGTGCTCGCTCATCACTAGTTTTAAGAAAGCATCTACTGCACATATATAATGCAATCCTATTAGATAATTACTCTTTATGTAGATCCCTCTCCGTCTATACAACAAATGACTCTGGGACCAATATTAAGCTCAGCAATCTTCATCATACGCATTACATATGAAAAACACATTAAATCCATTTACCTCCACAAAATTTCATTTTCATTATGACATGGATTAATATGTAATTGTCCGGCAGGGGAATAAAGCAAATCTATCCTGGTGATACACACCATGATAAATAACCAAATGATATGTCCCCCAGGTATATACAACAGCGTTGTGTCATATTAAACATCCTAATGAGAAATACCCCTGACTGCTACATAATGGCACGCAGCTTCCCTGTAAGATATATTAATATAATACTGCACAGTACCACAGTTATTTATACCGCCCTAGTGCAGCATCATGGGTAACATTACTGGATTGCAGACAATGTTTTACGGCAGTAGGATGCTACAGATGAGATTATAGGGCCACTGCAATTGTCACCTTAATCCTTATTTTTCCTCAGAAATGCCAATAAAGACATTGAAAGACGTATACGTGTAGATCAGTTGTACTTCTTAAAATTGCTTGGTCAGGGGAGAAGAAGCAGTAGTTCGATCCTGCCATGCCTTTTTTGCAGTGGTGTAACTTGAAGCTCATGGGCCCTGACGCAAAAGATCGAATTGTGGCATATCTTTAACAGCATTAGTCTTTTCCCATGAACTAAAGGGAGTTTTGGGGCCTCCTAGGCTCTAGGGCCCAGGTGCGATTGCAACCCCTGCACCTATTGTAGTTAGGCCCCCGCTTCTTTGTCTTATATGAAGACCAGTATCATAAATGGTACACAGTAGGTTGGGCTGACCGATTGAGCAAGTTTTCCAGGAGCTTCATGGTATGTCCGCGCTAGATGCCTTTGACAGAGGCCAAGATGTGGCGCCCCTGAGGGTCAAGTCACCACAGAGGTACTGCACCTCAGCCAGAGGTGTGGTATCCCTCTCTTGGGTAAGGAGGGGGAACTTCCCGGTACCCACTCACCAGCACCCAACACCACACCACTCCAGGCCAGGAGATTTGGGCGGACCCTATTGAGGGAGGGCCCCATCCCAGGCTGGAGGGGGTAGGAACTAGGTAGAGGGAGTGGGTAGAGGAAGTAGATAAGGGGAGCACACTAGGAAGTAGTGAAGGAAGTAGTGACAATGGAGGACATACGTTGGGGACATAGGGAACGCGACTGACATCAGAGAGACATGTAGAAAAGTCGAGAAGAAGACACTTATTGAGTAGTTTGTGACAGGAGTCTGTCATGAGTGGAGTGACAAGAGAGTTGTCCTGGGGACTGGAGCGGTGAGAGGCTCATCCCAGGACAAGGGAAAGAAAGGACGGACGGAGAAGCCAATGAAGGTCTCTAGAGACACAGAAGAATTTCTAGGGGCACGGGAAGTGAGGAATCCATCCGTAGCACCCGAATCTATGCCGACGTGACCGGCGTCAGGTGGAGGGACCTGGTCGCAGAGGGGATCGGTCCCAGACTAGTGGAGAGACTGTAGGACTCAGCTAGCGAACTGGAGGCTGCAGTATCTTCATATGCGGCAGCCAAATCCACACTTAATTGCTGAAAAGGCAGCCGCATAGGGTCAAGTGGACTAGGAAGATGTCGCCCGTCAGGACCCGAGGCTGCTGACTTGGGACACTGAGTGTTAGGCGCAGGGCGGGACAGTGAAAGCCAGCGCAGAGAGACGACCCGGGAAGGTAAACCAGGAGGGGGTCCCAGTAAAGTGAACCTAAGTTACCATAGAGTTGGCAGGAACCCTTACAGCACCCAGCTGGTTATTGAAAACCTGGAGAACTGTCAGAACTGTGAGTAAAATGTGAAGAGTGCACCCTGCTGTGTCCTCAAATTATTTACCGCATCACCTACCCTGTGCCACATCAGTAACCATCATCAATTCAACCTGATAACTGCCCTGGGGCCTCGCTCTACCTGTGGAGAGCTGTAACATCTCTGCTGCGTCACCAACTGCCCAAGTGGATCTGAACTGCAGCATCGGCCATTCAATTGCCCAATACCATGTGTGGCGTCACAAATTAATTCCCTAAATAAAGTTCCTCCATTTTTATGACAGAGCAAGGGCCACGGAGCCGGGTTACGCCATTTATGGTATATCATGTGAATATTGTGAAATGTACCAGTTTTTAATTCATTTTAAAGTAATTTTCAAACAGTGTAACTCAACTTTTATCCATAATGTGTGTGAGGTAGCGACCCCGGGTTACTCGCTTGGCCACGGAAATTACACCAACACATGTTTTAACCATAACTTTAGGTAGCCGTTTATTAGGTTTAAACGGCCCTTCTCATATGAAATACATATATTACACTCACATCACATAACATTATAAAAAACATAACATTACATTACATCCTTTAATACTTATATTGCACATATCCTTTCTCCTGGGTAACCTCAATGTACGGTTTCCCAACGCAAAGTACACGGGTCTGTTGCCGTATCAGCGGGCTTCAGTCACCGCTGGTACAACCCTGTTTACGGTTTCTGCCCGAATGCCAGGCCCTTCCTTGGCCCAGTGTCCCCTTGGGAGTCCAGTCCCTTACCACAGGCTGCTAACTATTCCCAGCCTCTACACAGCGCTCTGGCTGCTCCGAACCAGGCCCTGACCTGGGTTTAGTCACCGGTGCTCCAGGGCAAGTCAGGCCCCAAGAACTCCTCGGCACGTGTCTCCAGGTTGCCAGCCGCTTCCAAGTCTGCAATCACCAGGCCAGACCTCCAGGCAAGCGGCTGCACCAAACACGCCCTCGCGAACCCCTCCAGGGTCAACCCCACTTCCCAACTCCCGGTACTCTATTAACCCCTGTCGTCTGGCCTCACGGCTCCATTCTCACAGGACTTGGTCTTCTCCCCCTCCCACAGAGGCTTCTGCTCTGTTTTCATTAACACACGGACCGAATGGCCCCACATCATACATGCCCCTTTTCCTTAAGCCGTCATATACTTACATGGCACTTTTACATAAGCCAACACATCTCATACATGGTACTCAGTTCACCCTTGCATACAGGAACTGCTGTCTTACCGGGCACGGATCCGGGTCTAAGAACCTGAGTCACGGGTACACCATGCATCCCCAAGGGCTCCTTCCCGGACGTGTTTTGCCCCACGTCCAGACCAGCATCCACCTGGTTCAACCACAGTTTCCCCACTCTAGGAGACATAACGCCCCGTTCCCTGCCACCGGTTCGCACACACGCAACAGAGGGTCAGGGGCTTCCCACACGGAGATAAGCTGGCTCCCCTCTCATCCCAACGGGACGGATCGCCTCTACACATCTTCACACCACATAGCTCTGGACTGCTCTCATCTCCAGTCATCTCTAGTCTCTGGTCTCTGTTGTCTCTGTCTCTAGACTGACTCACACAGACACCTGGCTAGCTCTTATCGTAGCTGCCACACCCACCTGACACATCCACACCAGGTTGTTAGCATTTAGCCCACCTTGCTCTCAGCTGCTCATTAGGCTCTTCTACAGGCCAGGTCTACAGCACTCATTCTCAGCTGTTAACTCACTGTGTTCCGAGTAGGTTTAACACAGCACACCCACAGTAAAACCAGATAATGTGAACAGAGTCATATACCGACAACCCGTGTGATGCACCCGGCCATGGGTCATATCGCCACAGGTGTTTTTACATATTTCTCCAAGTTTATTCAGAACTTTTAGATTGTTCTTGTCCCTCCAAGGAGTTAATGAATCCACCTTCCACCAAAAAGTTAATGAATCCAACTGTCCAAGTAATATCTTCATCGTCTCCTTTCCTACAGGTCCAGTGGGTGGAGGACAGAGCTACGAAAGACCAAGGTGAGCCTCGATCAATAGGATGAACATAACTGACATATGTTGAGGTTTCTGATCTCTAATGCCAATGTCTTACTACTTTGGAGACTGAGTTGTTCTCCCTTCGGTTATTCATGGACCCACAGTTATTACGGGAGTCTGATATTTACATGACGAGCAAATGGGTAACAATGTTTTGAACTTATGACTTTCATGCTCCATATCTTACCATCCACTACAGCTATGAACTTGAGACTACCTTCCTTTTATGGACCATTACCTTGGCTATCTCAAACAGATATTTGAATACTGGTTCACCAGTTGGGTATGTATATAGATTTTTCTTCAACTCTACCCACAAATGTTGGGTTGGGTTGAAGCCGGAGGACTATAGGGTCCAATCCAGCACCTCAACTTCATTGTCATAGCCATATCTTTACCAATTTCGACATATGCTTTGGGGTGTTATCCTGCTGAAACACTGTAGTCCTTTTCATACCCATACTCAAGTGAACGAAGTAACTCATCTTGTAGGATTCTAACATATATCTCAGCATTGAGACCACCATCAATCCTGGTCAAGTATTCAATGGCTTTGGCTGTGAAACAACCCCATATCATCAGCAAGTCGTTTATCACTGCTATGCAAACCAGGAGTGAAGGGACCGCTCTACAGGAGTACCCCACCGCTGCCGCAAACAGAGCCGTCTTGCCAGCGGAGTACCCACCAAAAGGACCCAGGTTACCCCTCACACCGGAACGTACACACCGGCAGGGAAATTTAAGTAACCTCTTGTACCCGACCTTGGCACACAAAGGCGACCTCGGCAACTTACCTAGAACAAGCTTAGAAAGGAGGAACATCGCGGAGCTCTGAGAAACACCGGTCATTGCCAAGTCCACCCAGTCCGTTACCCGTTACCTGTATACCATGTATCACCTGCTGGTTACAGTAAAATACCCGTTGCAGAGACTAATGGTGTCCGTGTTTCTTAAGAACTGTTTCACTCCGCATACTAAATGTAACTGAGCTGCCTCACAACATCTTGTGCAGCTCCTGGCTCCGGGGATTCCCGCTCGTCCTGTGGGGAGCGTCCCATCTTGCTGCATTCCATCCCCCGGAGGCCCCGCAGCGCCGGTGAAATCACCGGAATTCCCGCAGGTGTCGTCACGACAAGAATTAACCCCTTATCTGTTCGTCCAACTTTATTGATTCTGGACCACCGGGCCCACACAGCCTCGGGCATGGTACCATGACAGGGAGCAGCGACAGCCCGAGACGTGCAACCCCGGCTACGGTGAGTCAGATACATGCTACTCATATGCTAAATACTTACAAGTCAAATTTATGTATGAGATTGCCAAGATGTCTATAAGATGAAGGTGTTCTCATGCTCAAAGCTATGGTGGATGTAAGATACGTTGGCTGAAAGTCAAAAGGCCAAAACACTGTTACCCTTTGCTCGTCAGTGTAACCCCAGTTCTTTATTACTGTTTTTAATGCATTTTTCTTCAGCACATCCACAGCTTTGATATTTTGTAAATCTCTTGTTTTCTGATAATTACTGGAATAATTATTATTATTTTAGTGCTCCTGTTTTTTGTGATTTACGGCTTATCTGTAATAATCTCAGGAGGTGCTGATCTATGTCTCCCAGGATCCTGAGCCACACAGCAAGCCTTTCACTGCTGAGTATTTTATGATTATATATGGCTCCCATGACCCTCAGCAGATGACAGGCCTGCTAGCATTGATCTATATCTCCCATGATGCTTGGCCAGCCTTGACCCTTGCTGGCATCAGTTTGCTCAGCTTTGCTCCGCTAACTGACTGGGAATCGTGAGATAAATGTGAGACTTGGCCATTGTTGCTCCAATAGCTATCATCAACCTTGATTATCTACCTGCAATAATCCATCTGTGAACCATCCATTAACCCTGCTGTTCTGATTGGTCAAAAATGACCACATTTGAAGTTACTGATTTCATTTTTCATTTATGAACATACAGTATAATAATGCAACAGGTATTCAAAGAAAACACTTAAATCAGCTAAAAATCAAGACTTTCATAGGTCTGGTCAAAAATGACTGGAACAATATAAGCGTATAGTAGACTCGGACAGAACAGCAGGGTTAAATGGAGCGATGTCTCGACCAAAGTGCCAATGTTATATGCAGCTTATGTACTAGGCAGATTCAATAAGTAAGTACACCCTTGTACTCGTACTAGTAGACAGTAAGAAACACATCACCTTTACAATAAGCAATAGCCTATTTTACAGGTAGAACCCAGCACTGCATGAATGTATACATCTAATCAACAGGTGGTATGTACTGAGAAAATACCTACAGCCGTATTGTAACCATAAATGTAACCATATGCTACTTAGCATGTGGTGATATATGCAGATTCTTCTCACGTCACTGCATTTTACGGTTTTGCTCCTGGTGTTTGAAAAATCTTCCTCTTCCTGTATACCACAAATTACAACCTGTTCTCACATTCCCTAATAGCTCAGTGTGTTATTAGGTTGCTTCCCAAGCGAAAGGTCACTGGTTTGGATTGAGGAGCAGCCATGAAGAAGATTTTCCAAGAAAAGAGAGATAGCATCATCCAGCATATCGAGAGCGGCCTCTCGGCCAAGAAAATTGCCAAACTGGACCATATGAGGACATGACAAATGGAAGAATATGAAATGAAATCTGTCCATTCATTCCAAAGCCAAGAGGTGGGTGTCCAGGCAAAATATCGGAGTCAATAATTCGGCTCATCACAAGGTCTATTAGATCTGGTGCGACATACACAGCAGAGGAGACGGCTTATATGCTTTGTAATAGAGAGGTCTCAGATGTCCATGCAAGCACCATGTGACGCACGTTTCACAAGTCTGGAATGGTGGCCCTAAAAATGGTGAAGAAGCCTCAATTTTGGTATCATCATAAGAAGCGTCACAGGGTTACAAAAATGTACGAAAAATGGACAATGAAAGATTGGAAACAGGAGATTTGGAATGATGAGATGAAAGTCAATAGATGGCTCTGATAGAGGAAAATGGGTCTGGAAGAAACAAGGGAAAAAGGGGGCAAACAGATCGAGAAATTGAAGATACTGTCAAGATTGGTGGAGGAAACCATATGGGGTTGTTTCACAGCCAAAAGCATTGGATACTTGACCAGAATCGATGGTGGTCTCAATGCTGAGCTATATGTAAGTGTCCTACAAGACTTCATACACTGGAGTACAATGGGTATTAAAAGGATGACATAGTGATCCAGCAGGACAACGACCAGAAGCGTACATCAAGATTGGCGAATAAATAGTTCAATGACAATGAATATTGTCCCCTACCGTCTCTAGACATCAACCCAAACCAACACTTGTGGGTAAAGGTGAAGAAAAAACTGTATACATACCCAAGTGAGCCGACCAGTATACACCAACATTGGGATCGGGTAGAAGACACCTGGGATCAGATTTCGGTGGAGACATGCTTGAGTCTGATGGAGAGCTGCCAAGAAGGATTCAGGTAGTGTTGAAAGCCAAAGGTAGAGTTACAAAATACTAATAAATTAGGCAAAATTTTAATTTAGATTTTTTTAGGAGCAAAACAGTAACAATGCAGTACCATGACCAGAATCTACATAACTTATCATATGCTACATAGTTAAAAGTCAAATGTATCTCTAAGATAGCCAAGATGATTGTCTATAAAATGAAGGTAGCCTCATGCTCAAAGCTATAGTGGACAGTGAGATATAGAGTCTGAAAGTCAAAAGCTCAAAACATTGTTACCCTTTTGGTCGTGAGTGTATAATAATAATAATCTTTATATAGCGCCAATATATTTTGCAGCGCTTCACAATTCAGAGATTTATATATAAACAAACAGTTTTAAGAAACAGTTGTGGAAAATACAATAATTGGGGGAAAAATGTATAATATATACTCTTATCTAATGGGTCAGTAATAGAATTTCCTGGATTTATCACATAATAAGTTTCTTGGTCCTTACTGCATATAATACAAGAGTCACATTAGAAAGGGAATGAAGTATAGATCTTAGTTTGGACTTATATGCAGAATCAAGTCTATCACTTTGCAGTCTCGAAAGCTTGTGGCAAACATAGGTGAAGAAAGAAAACCTAAATCTTTATGGATTCCTTATATTTTGACGGACACCATGGTAATCGGCGGATGAGCCCATCTTTCCAACTGTAAGCACTATAGATGTTAAGGGGAAATATGTGACAGATGGATTTCAGAAAATATGGGATAGCAATGGGATAAACAATGGCTCCCCTCCATGCCACAATATTGGACCATATTTGCCCTTGTATTGCAGACCAGTTAGGATGTAATAAAAGCTCAATGTGCACCTTTGTCACATACAACTTCTTATATAGTGCACATGTATTATCCTCCTGTGCTTGTCACAATTTAGTGAAGCTTCAATTTGAAGATATAAAATAAACATATTAGATACTGTTTACGCATTATTTATTTACTGGCCTTCATCTCGAGCCATGGTAACTTGATGGATGAACGCTCTGTAGGATCTTGTGCAGTCTAGATAGGGCCACCAGGGTTTTCTCCAAATCAAAATAGGTCCACCAGGGTGTTCTCCAAGCCTAGATAGGTCACCAAGGTCTTTTCCAAGCCTAGCTAGATCCATCAGGGTCTTCAAGCCTAGATCAGTCCACCAAGGTATTTTCCAAGCCAAAATAGATCCACCAAGGTCTTTTCCAAGCCTAGATAGGGCCACCAGGGTCTTCTCCAAGCCTAGATAGGTCCACCAGCGTCTTCTCCAAGCCTAGATAGGTCCACCAGCGTCTTCTCCAAGCCTAGATAGGTCTACTCGGGTCTTCTTCAAGTCTAGATAGATCCACGAAGGTCTTCTCCAAGCTTAGATATGTCCACCAGGATTTTCTCCAAGCCTAGATATGTCCACCAGGGTCTTCTCCAAGCCTAGATAGGTCCACCAGCGTCATCTCCAAGCCTAGATAGGTCCACCAGAGTCTTCTCCACCATTAACTTGATATTATCAAACCATCGGGTTGTTGGTTTTCCTCTTACCCTTAACCATTTTATTCTTCCCACCATAATGTCCTTCCCTAGTGATTTTTCTCTTCGTATGATGTGTGGACAAGTTGTAGCTTGGTGATCTTTGCTTCCAGTGACATGTCTGGATTGGTTTGTTCCAGTATTGATTAGTTTGTTTTTCTTGCGATCTATTGTATTGATATCATCCTTCTCCAGCTCCACATATTGAAGGAATTGATTCTTCTTCTGTCTTGTTCCTTTATCATCCAGGTTTCACTTCCTCATGTTAATACAGAAAAGCCCAGACTATGTATGAGCCGTGTCTTCATCACCAGTGAAATGTTCCTTGATGTGAAGACCTCGTCCAGTGACTCCATTGTTGATTTGCCCATAGCTATTCTCCTATTGACTTCTGGTGTTGTTGCTATGACTCACCGTGGCCGGCGGACTCCGGTTGATACAGGCGATTCTTCTCCTTCCTTGTCACGGGTGGACCGCGCCTGCCGGTAGTGGGGCCCGGTGTAGTGCAGATCAAAATTAAGGACGTCTTACGGGAACAGATTAAAGGGGATTTAATTTGTTTTCTTCGTGACACCACCTATGAGTAGATTCGGTAAGGGCTACCGACGCTGCGGAACCTCCCGGGGTGATGGACAGCAGCAAGATGTTACGCTCCCCACAGGCTGAGCGGTGATCCCCGGGGGCTGGAGCTGCTCAAGATGTTGTGCGGCAGCTGCGGTTACCTTTAGTTAATGACGGACAGTTCATAAGGAGACACGGACACAGATAGTCTCTGCAACGGGTCTTTACTGTAACCAGCAGGCAGTACATGGCTTACAGTGGTTGAGTAGAAGACCGGGTGGACTTAGCAGTGATAGTGCTCCTCAGAGATCCGCAGTGTTCCTCCATTCTACCTACTTAGTTTCTCTTTTGCCAGCGTCGCCCAGGAATACCAGGTCGGGTACGGGGAGGCTGCTTCAATGCCCTATCCATGATGTACGTTCTGGATTCTTTGGGGAGCCTTGGGTCCCTCAGTGGGTACACCGCTGGTTAGACGACTGGAAACTGGCTGGTGGTGGGGTGCTCCTATAAAGCTGCTCCTCCACGGGGCTGGTTCGCGTGACAGAGGTGAACTGCTGCCAGCTTCGGTACCAGTGAACCGGCTGTGAGTTGTGGGCACGGGAGTCTTTTGGGAACCCGTGTAGAAATGCCCATTCCCGGTGGTTAAGGCCTCAGGTGCTGACACCCGACCGGTGACGGCCCAGGGGACCGCACGGAGTGCGGAGCCCCCGCTCCTCTCCAAGTACTCAGTTCTAGACCCTTCTTCTCCGAGTTCTAGATTATTGTGTTCTTCTTCACTACCCTAACACTCCACCCACCAGGACCTAGGATTGGTCCTCTGTTCTAGGTGTTGTATGTTGGGTTGGATCTCAGAGTTAACTATTGCACTGCTTTGTCAGAGAATATTGCGGCTGCAATACTCCCTTGTGACGCACTCGTTGCGGGGCGCCACAGCTACATCTTCGCTGATCATTAATCTGAGTAGGGTGAAGTCCTTTACAACTTCCAGTTTGTCGCCATCCATCTCTCATATGTCCCAGTTTTACCTAGCCATATTTAAGATGGATGGTGACAGTTTTATAGTTATTGTTTCATTATCACTCATTGTTATGAATAATTGTGCCATTTTCTGACACTATTGATAAAAGAATCCCTCGAGAGTGGCTTAATATACAACGTCCTATGTGACGGAGCACAACAATAGACACCACAAGTCTCCTGCCAGTTAGTGCCCCACCAGAGCAATTGGCTCTATTGTATGGTGATCAGCACTGGGCTCCACTGTTATGTCTAGCCCAGGAGTTAATTAGAAACTGGTCTAATAGGAACAACATAACCAATTAAAGATAATTACAACTGATCATATCAACCCTCTGCCAGAAAGAGGTTTCAATAGGAAGCAGACATGGGGTTAAAGGGAAAAAATAAAATAAGACAAGTCATAGGGGCATTCAGTAAAGGAGTAATATTCAGCACCGATCCACTAATTATATGACTCCAGAGTCACATTTAATAATCTTTCATGACTTAATTGCTGTATTGGAAGATGATGTGTTATAAGCTTGGAGGAGGTTATTGCGATGCTTCGTGCACTGTGCACTGCTGTCAGTAAAGGGGTTTATTAGTAATTTGTACTCAGAACTAAGCAGTCGGTATGTGATGGTATCTCACATATTGAGTGTATTAAATATATCTCTACTCACAGTCATCTGTACAAATTACAATACAGGATGTAATGCAGGATCAGTACAGGATCCGTAATGTAATATTTGTACACAGTGACTGCACCAGTAGAATAGTGAGTGCAGCTCTGGAGTATAATACAGGAGGTAACTCAGCATCAGTAATGTAATGTATGCACACAGTGACTGCACCAGCAGAATAGTGAGTACAGCTCTGGAGTATAATACAGGAGGTAACTCAGGATCAGTAATGTAATGTATGTACACAGTGACTGCACCAGCAGAATAGTGAGTGCAGCTCTGGAGTATAATACAAGAGGTAACTCAGGATCAGTAATGTAATGTATGTACACAGTGATTGCACCAGCAGAATAGTGAGTGCAGCTCTGGAGTATAATACAGGAGGTAACTCAGAATCAGTAATGTAATGTATGTACACAGTGACTCCACCAGCAGAATAGTGAGTGCTGCTCTGGAGTATAATACAGGAGGTAGCTCAGGATCAGTAATGTAATGTATGTACACAGTGACTGCACCAACAGAATAGTGAGTGCAGCTCTGGAGTATAATACAGGAGGTAGCTCAGGATCAGTAATGTAATGTATGTACACAGTGACTGCACCAGCAGAATAGTGAGTGCAGCTCTGGAGTATAATACAGGAGGTAGCTCAGGATCAGTAATGTAATGTATGTACACAGTGACTGCACCAACAGAATAGTGAGTGCAGCTCTGGAGTATAATACAGGAGGTTACTCAGGATCAGTAATGTAATGTATGTACACAGTGACTGCACGAGCAGAATAGAGAGTGCAGCTGTGGAGTATAATACAGGAGGTAACTCAGGATCAGTAATGTAATGTATGTACACAGTGACTGCACCAACAGAATAGTGAGTGCAGCTCTGGAGTATAATACAGGAGGTAACTCAGGATCAGTAATGTAATGTATGTACACAGTGACTGCACCAGCAGAATAGTGAGTGCAGCTCTGGAGTATAATACAGGAGGTAACTCAGGATCAGTACAGGATCAGTAATGTAATGTAGGTACACAGTGACTGCACCAGCAGAATAGTGAGTGCAGCTCTGGAGTATAGTACAGAAGGTAACTCAGTATCAGTAATGTAATATATGTACACAGTGACTGCACCAGCAGAATAGTGAGTGCAGCTCTGGAGTATAATAAAGGGGGTAACTCAGGATCAGTAATGTAATGTATGTACACAGTGACTGCACCAGCAGAATAGTGAGTGCAGCTCTTGGGTATAATAAAGGAGGTAACTCAGGATCAGTAATGTAATGTATGTACACAGTGACTGCACCAGCAGAATAGTGAGTGCTGCTCTGGAGTATAATACAGGAGGTAACTCAGGATCAGTAATGTAATGTATGTACACAGTGACTGCACCAGCAGAATAGTGAGTGCAGCTCTGGAGTATAATACAGGAGGTAACTCAGGATCAGTACAGGATAAGTAATGTATGTATACAGTGACTGCACCAGCAGAATAGTGAGTGCAGCTCTGGAGTATAATACAGGAGGTAACTCAGGATCAGTAATGTAATGTATGTACACAGTGACTGCACCAGCAGAATAGTGATTGCAGCTCTGGAGTATAATAAAGGAGGTAACTCAGGATCAGTAATGTAATGTATGTACACAGTGACTGCACCAGCAGAATAGTGAGTGCAGCTCTGGAGTATAATAAAGGAGGTAACTCACGATCAGTAATGTAATGTATGTACACAGTGACTGCACCAGTCCAACAGAACCGTGAGTGCAGCTCTGGAGTATAATACAGGAAGTAACTCAGGATCAGTAATGTAATGTATGTACACAGTGACTGCACCAGCAGAATAGTGAGTGCAGCTCTGGGGTATAATACAGGATGTAACTCAGGATCAGTAATGTAATGTATGTGCACATTGACTACACCAGCAGAATAGTGAGGGCAGCTCTGGAGTATAATACAGGATGTAACTCAGGATCAGTACAGGATCAGTAATGTAATGTATGTATACAGTGACTGCACCAGCAGAATAGTGAGTGCAGCTCAAGAGTGTAACTCAAAATCAGTATAGGATCAGTAATGTAATGAATGTATGTGAGGAGCCCACTGGGACGGGGTACTCGATACCGGTCCGGGGTACTGCTGGGGATATCACGGCTTTGGTCCGGACCGTGTCCCGGGTTCCGCAAGTAAAAGGGGTACTTACAAGGGAGATTGTTGTCGTGACGCCACCCACGGGTTGTGGTCAGTAAGGGGACCACCACTGCAGTGTACTTCTGTCAGGAGGATGGATGGATGCTGCAGCAAGGTGGATGAGCCCGCCGCGGGTTGGGGCAGCTCCTGACAGGGTGAAAAGTGTAATAAAAGTTCTGTATACCTGGAATCATACACAGGAGGCTGAAGCAGGGTTCACCGGGTTTTACTTGCACGTTCTTCAGTTTAAACAGCTCACACAGTCACTTCACACAGATAACTTCGGACACTCTGAACCCTCTGCAGCCAGGCTATCTTTCTGAGACCCTTCACTCTTTCTCTGTAACATTTCCGGCTTTTCTTTCCTTTCCTCAGTTCTTCCCTGTAGGTTGTATGGTGGCAACTCGGTCCCTTTTGTGTGGCTTCCCCCTACGTGTGTGAGCAGCAAGCCAGGTCCTATAATGTTGCTGAGCCTCCAACCCGTGTAGTAGGAACACTCACTTGGATTGAGTGTTCCCCGCCGGTTTGTCTGGGGAACCGGCATATAGCTGCAGTCCCTCTCAGAGCCGACACTCTGGTCCCAGCCTCGCCTTAGGTAACCCTGTCTTGCAAGGGATTACCGGGGTCCTTCTAACCTGTGTGACTTTCAGATACAATAAGGGAAACCTTTCCTGCCTGTAGTTGGTCAACGCTGCCGTACTCCTAGGACCCGGTGCACCGGTCTGGTCTCTCTCCTCACTCTCCCTTGGGCTGCAGGCTATGGACGAGGTTCCTCTCCATGGAACGGTGTCTCTGTGGATTCTGCATCTCCAGGGAGCCCTATCCATCCGGGAAGTGTCACTTTCTGTCTGTTCTTGTCTGTTCTGGTCAGCTCACTATGGCCTTCTTCTGGCCTTTACCTCTCGGCTCACTCTGGCCTACTAACTCCTTCCTCCTCTTTTCCTCCTGTTGCACTGGTCTACCACCTGACCTACCTTCCCACCCACTTTCCTCTAAACCCCACCACCCCTTGCCCACCTAGAGTCCCGGGCTCCGGGTTGGGTGTTGTGCTCTAGTGGGTGTGTGTGCTGTGAAGGTGTGTGTGTAGCACTTGACTCCTACATTCCTGGCTGCAGTTCTCTCACAGGAGCGCCACATATGCAGTGACTGCACCACCAGAATGGTGAGTGCAGCTCTGGAGTATAATACAGGATTTAACTCAAGATCTCCCCATGGGCAAAGTCCTTCTCATTTTTTTTAAATTAATGGGAGATGAGATTAATGAGACCCAGACTCATTCTAGTAATATTGCTCCGTGGCCCTGGCCATGCAGTAAAGGGGGTATTTACAGGGGATGTTTGTGACGCCACCTGTAGAATCTGGTTATAGGTGACCAGCGCTGCTGATGTAGACCTCTGGGGTGGATGGAATGGCAGCTGAGATGACATCACTCCCCACAGGTGGATCAGGGTACTTTGTAACAGTCTATTGGGATGGTGATAGTAACTGTGTGATGATGCAGGAGGGCGCAATGAATAACTGAAGGACACCGGGGTTGCAGCTCTCAAGTATTTACACACAGATTGGTTCAGCAGTCCAGCCCTGCAGGGGCACCGTGTCCTCCAGGTCTGCAATCCAGCCAACTCCCAGGCAGCTTGGGTCCACTCCTCTGAGACACCCTGTTGTAAGCCTCTTCTGGTTGAATCTCCCACGCTGGCTACTCGCCTCTCCTGCCCTGCGTCTTCATGCACAGTGTCCCAAGCAGGTGACCCATCCCCTAACACTAGGTCTAGCCACTGTTTCAGAGAGTGTGCACAGTTAGTGGTGCAGCAGCCTCCGGTTTACTGGTGGAACCTCACAGCGTTCAGGGCCGATCCCCTCTTGCAACCAGCCCCTCCACCCGACCCATGTCAGGTCCGGATTCGGGGTCCCTTAGATGGATCCTCCACTCCCGTGTCCCCTAGGACTCCCTCTACTCCTCCACTCCACGACTCCCACTGTCTTCTGTCTAACTCCTCCTCTTCCTCTCTGCTTTTTCTACCTTCTCCTCCCACCCCCTCTAGCTACTCCTTACCCCAAGCCAGAAAATGGGGCCCTTCCTCAATAGGATCCTCCCAAGATCCCCTGGCATGGGGTAATGGGTGTCGGGTGCAGGTGTTCGTGTGTCTCGCATTTGTGTCCCCTCCTTTACCTGGGAGTGGGATACCACACATATGGCTTACAGTACCTCTGTGGTGACCAAACCGCAGGGGTGCCACAATATCAGCAGCAGTTTGCCCCTTTTTATGCCTAAACCTACTTCATGGATACACGGACTAAAGGAAAGTGCGTAGCTATGTAGTCTTATATTTCTGATCGTAGGAGCGTTTCTTAGTATTTTTATGTCCTATCAGCTTAAAATAGCAATTGAAGAGCTGGTATTGGTGTTAAGGTAAATCATGAAGTCTTTTGCATTCTTGGTTTTCTTGTGGTTATTTCAGGGATATCTCTGAAGACAATTCTAAGGTTTTTACAAATGGGTGTATTTACTGCTCTGTAATCCTCTGTCTTCTTACGTCTCTGGTCACTGGAGTCATTTTAGTATTTTTTTTCTCCTGAAAGTGCTAAAACAAAGTGCCCGGGAGTGTGACACATAATTCATCAGCTCTCCGCAGCTCCACATTAATTTGCTCTACTAAGCATATTTGACCTAAATTTATCACATGAGATACATTTTTAAGTCTTGCTAAATTTTCATGTCTTATCTTAAGCAAAGTGCATTTGAGTGTACAGTATTCCCGATTAGGTTACAAATAGGCAATCTTGTGTCATGAGCAATGTGAATCATTCATGAGTATTAACATGGGGGAATCATAACTAAATGGGTTGTCTCATGTGGTCGTCTCCTTGACCATAGTAGACAATATGGCCATCATATGACGGGGTCCTCCACTGCAGGAGTGTACACCTATAATGCAAATCCCTTTGCAAACTCAATTGTTTGCTTTGATCCAAGGAGATCACACTACGGTTTCTCTGAGTCGCACAGGCAGGCTCGGGCGTCATCCAGCTGTGTTCTCATTAGTGATCGGGCTGGCAGGAGTTAATCTCTGTATGACTCCTGAGTACCTCTAGGATCACATGTTCTGGAAAACCTATCACAGTAGCTCTCTGCCTTTTTAAGATGGTGGAATCTGTCTTCGCATGCCAATTGTAGCTTTTTCCAATCCAGGTCCATGTGCTGTGGTGATCCAGTTGCTGGTTG
This sequence comes from Allobates femoralis, assembly GCA_033576535.1. Taxonomy (NCBI): domain Eukaryota; kingdom Metazoa; phylum Chordata; class Amphibia; order Anura; family Aromobatidae; genus Allobates; species Allobates femoralis. Next base: position 101,033,491 of record JARQOC010000010.1, on the reverse strand, counting down.
AGTTCTGTTTGGTGTGCTGTAGAAATCCTCTACTCGTATGGTGATTTCCTCCCTGCTCTTTATTTCCTCATGTGCACGTACTGTCATACTTTGTGGGTATTCCTGTGAGTAAAGGTACAATCACACGCGGAAATATTGCTAGGCAATTTCACTGGCAATTTGCTGGTTGCAGTAAAATCATGGACATATTGTTCTATTTTGTTGCTGTGTACAAATGTAACAATGTGTCCATGATTTCACTGCAACCAGCAAATTGCCAGTGAAATTGCCTAGCAATATTGCCGTGTGTGACGGTACCTTTAGAGTCTTTGGTTTCTTCATGTTCTGTTTTTGTGGGGTTTTACCACTCCTGTCCCACTCCCTCCTGGGCAGGGAAGAGTAGGGAAAGGGTGGTGGCTTAGACATCCTCACCATCAGAGGTAACTCTGGGATAAGGGACAGCTGGTGCCTCTGTGGCGCCTCTGTGGATCCAGTTGCCACAGAGGTACTGCACCCCTGTTTAGGGTGTAGTATCCCACTCTCGGGTAAGAGGGGCACAAACCAATGCCGGGACACCCAGGCCATGCACACTACACTAGGTCCAAGTCAGGGTTAGAGCAAGATTGCCCCTATGGGAGAGCACCGTCCCTGATCCTGTCTGGGAGAGGAAGTAGGGTAGTGGCGATGGATGAAGAGGAAGTAGTTAGAGGGAGCACCTGGAGTGAAGTTAGGAAGATGACGTGAGACACGTGGCAGAGGATATAAATAGAGTGGGAAAGATCTAGAAAGGAGGAGAGACAGTTGAATAGTAGAAGGAGAGAGACCGTCGAACAGCAAAGGAGAGTCAAACAGCTAAAGTCAAGTTGGATGGAAGCTGGAGAAAGAAAGCCAGTCACAGAAGGAAAAGAATGTGAGAGAGGTGTTCAGAGGACTGGAGCTAGTGGGAGCTTGTCTTGAGGCCAAATGGAGGAACAAAGAAAGAAAACCAGGTGGCTCCAGGAGGAAGACAGGGTCCCAGAGGCACAGGCAGTGAACAATCCACCCGTGGGGCTTTCATCCATTGTCAGGCACAAGGCAGTGGAGGGACCAGGCTGCAGAACAGGGGCCCTGAGACCCAAAGACTAGTGTTGAAGACAGACAAGGCTCAGCTAGCAACCCAGAGACTGTGGTACTTCCATGGTGACACAGTCAACAACTGCACACATCTGCTGAAAAGGTGGCAAAGAGAGGGTTAAGGGGAGACACTGCAAATTGACCCTAAGAAAAACCCACAGCTACTGGCTCAGAGCTCTGTGTGGCACAGCGCAAGGCAGGAGGGTGAAGCAAGCGCAGTGTGAGACGACCAAGGAAGGAAAGAGAAGGGGTACCGGTTACGTGTCATCCTCCTTCCCGGGAGTAGCTGGACCCCTGCCTCCAAGAACCCAGTGCTCAGTGGACTGTTGCACAGTAACTGTGAGTAAAAGACCTGAAGACTGCGACCCGCTCTGTCTGTGAACTTTCTTGATGCGTAGTGAGCACCAGAAACACAAGTACCAACTCACTCAGGTACCTTCTGCTGCCCTGGAGGTCAGCCTTACCCGTAGAGAGCTTAACAACATTGCTGCATCCCTACCATCGGCCCCCAGGGAAACTGTCGTGCAGCAGCGGCCATGTAGAGCCGCAACCTGCGGGTGGTGTCACGTAAAAACAAGTATCCCCAAGTCTGGTCATCCCTTCCCTAATGAACCCTTCACGCCACATGACCTTCCCTAAGAGGGAGAACCACCCTCACCGAACTGTTAATGACACCACCAGGGTCATGGAGCCGGGTCTCAACCCCTGTGATTCCCATAAAGAAGCCTCAAAGCCCGGTTCCGAGTACCCTAAGGCCCTGGAGGGGCGTGTCACCTCCCTAGCCTGAGGGTCAGTCTAGAAGAGCCAGTCTACCTGTTATTCCTTACTACCCTGTGACAATGTGTTAATACAGTACAAGTCCTTTAAGGGTGACCTGTCAACAGATGAAAAGTGTCTAGTTTTTGGGCCTATTTTATTCCCACTGCTCCCCTGAGTATGTTTTTGTTTATTTATTTATTTATGTAATCTGCCATATAGTTCCTAAGATATGGTGAAGAATCCACATCCACAAAGAATCCTGTAAGCACCACCCTAGAGACTAGAAAAATTAGCACTAGATAAAAAGGTCCATATCTCTGGAGCGGTATGGTGGATTTAAATAAAGAAAAAAAAAACGGCTATAATTATTGACTCACGTCCTTAGGAGACCTTAGACAGGTCTGGAATTTGAGTTTCTCATTGACTTGTAAATCTCGGGTTTTATAAATGTTTTTTCTTTCTTTTGGTGCATTAATTATTATTATTATTATTATTATTATTTATTTTCTGGTCATCATAATGGGAGACCCAGACAATGGGGTTTAGGGCTCCGCCCTCCGGAGGCCACACTAGGTACTACAAGTTTGTAGACACCGCCTCCTCCGCTTATAAACCCCCACCGTAGGAAACATCCTCAGTTTTAAACTTAGTGTGCTCGGAGGATCACGCTTTGCTTGCACTTCACTGCATTCTCACAGCTTACGTGATGGCGTATGAAGACAAGGTAAATGGTCCCGGTTGGGACCCTCGACAGTCTCCCCGCTCACCCTTTGTGGAACACGCTGGTGGAGGTACCGGAGGGCTTTTTAGCCTGGACACTTGCTGTTCTCCCGGTACGCTGTCGAGCTCCTTCCTTTCCATCCCTCCATGGAGGCTCTGGAGAGGGGAGCCTGGAGCCTTGCACAGCTCCGCTCCGTCCGAGGCCTCCCTAAATGGTGCTTACAGACCGGACGGAGCCAGCCCAGTCCGAGGCCTCCCTAAATGGTGCTTACACTCCGGACTGGTGCTGTACCCCCGTCCGAGGCCTCCCTAAATGGTGCTTACAGACCGGACCGGCACTGAGGCACCTGGTGTGTCTCCTGTGTGCCTGGGGGTAGTGTCTGTCACTTGGTGTCATGACACTCAGATCGCGCGGTTACCCTCGGGTCCGCGGTTCTGTTGGTGTACCCTGTGCTGGGGTCACTCTGGCTGACCGCCCTGTGTGTCTCAGGGGCTGAGGCTGTAGACTGCTGATGTTTGTTTTGTGCATGCAGTCTGTGTGTGTATGTGCATTGTTACACACTCTTTTCCCGCGCTGCGGGCTCTGGCACCTCCATTACTGAGGCTGCCTGGAGGAGGAGGAAGCAGCTCTTACGGTGACATCACCGATGGGCGTGTTTTGTGTTCTCCCGCGTGTTCCTGGCCACGCCTATGACTTTACTGTCGGCGGCCATCTTCTCCCTCTCTTCCCGGCTGGGATCTGGCTGCAGCGTGTGTCTGCACTTTCCAGGGGAGACCGGAACTCGCGGAGGTCACACACGAACACCGCTTCCTCCTACCGCTTACTGCGGTCGGTAAGCCACCGGGATCTCCGGTTTGTTTGTTACAACTTGGCTTATTTCCCCCTACTGTGGCGATGTCCTCAGTAAGGAAGCATGCTGCTAAGACGGCAGATGGCACCATTACCTGCGCTACATGCAACGGTTCACTGGTGGAGGGGTCCTGCAATAATTGCGGATGCCCAGAGACCCGGACAGTTACTGTTGGATCAGAATCTGCGGGTCTGTACCCTGAGGTTCGGGTGATCCCAGGGACATGGGAAGCACAGAATAAGATAAATGAATCTCTGCTGTCCCAGATGTCCTCCATGTCGCAATCCCTGGAGGCACTTCATAGGAGGCTGGAAAACCCAGCTACTCCTCCCAGTTACCCCCGGGTGCTTCTTACTTCTTCTGTGAGACCCCCTAAGCGAGCTCGTGAGGCCTCTCCAGAGCTCCAAGCTCTCTCTGAGGAGGAGCGTTCCTCTGATGGTGAGGAAGATGATGGGGGTTCTACTCTCGGGTCTGTCTCTGAACCTCCAGATGGGGTGGAGGATCTGGTGTCCTCCATCAATGAGACATTACGTCTGGTCACTCCTCCTGAGGAGGTGACTGTTCACCCCAAGGAGGTCTATCAATGGCTGCGGCCGGAGGCAAGACCAAGTGGGTCCTTTATGGACCACACTAACTTTGGAAGGGTGATTAGAGCTCCCAGGTTACATCCTGGGCGGCGTTATGTCCGTAAACCTAAGGACAATCGCTTCCCCTTTCCTCAGGAGGTGCTTCTGGAATGGTCACAGTCCCCTAAGGTGGACGCTTCCATGACTAGGATTGCTGCACGCTCCTTGTTTTCTGCCTCTGATAGCTCCTCATTGAAGGATGCTACTGATAGACAGGTCGAGCAACTCGCCAAGTCTTCCTATGAGGCTGTGGGGTCTTCATTTGCCCCTAATTTTGCCGCGGTCTGGACCCTACAAGCGATTACCTCCTGCTTGGATGGTATCTCTGATCTAGCTAGGGCCAGCCCAGAGGTCCTGGCACTCTCCGACAGGGCAAGGGCTTATGCGGATTACGCCAGGACGGCAACTTTGGAAACTGCCACTCGCTCGGCTGTGGCTTCGGCCAATGCTATAGCGATCCGCAGGTTGTTGTGGCTGCGTCTTTGGGACTCAGATGCCACGTCTAAGAAGATTTTGCAAAATCTTCCGTTTGCTGGTGACAGGCTCTTCGGCACCGAGCTGGACAAGCTGATAAAGGATTCTGCTGAGTCTAAGATACCGCAGAATAAGCCTAAGCCACGGTATACCGTGAAAAGGAACCCAAAACAGTGGTCCTTTCGCCCCAGCTCGCAGTCATCAGCGGCGTCCGCTCGCGCGGACCGTGGGGGCAAGCCCTCCACTCAGTGGCGCAACAAAAGTCGCCAAAAGAAGCCGGCAGGGGCTGCAGCTGCCACCCCTAAACCCGCTTCGGCATGACTCGCTCTTTCATCCTGTCTCCCCACAGGTGGGGGGCCGCCTGTCTCTGTTCCAGGACAGATGGCTTCTCCACGTCCAAGACCAGTGGGTCCGAGACGTAGTCTCAAAAGGCTACAGGATAGAGCTGACGTCACAGCCGGCACACCGATTCCATCGGTCTGTTCCATCCCTAGACAAAGCTCAGGCTTTTCATCTGGTGTTGGAGGGACTCCGCAGAGACGGAGTGGTGGTCCCAGTACCCACGGGAGAGAGGTTCAGGGGTTTTTACTCCAACCTCTTTATTGTCCCAAAGAAGGACGGCTCTTTTCGTCCGGTTCTGGACCTCAAGTTGTTCAACCGCCACGTGTTGGTCCGGAAGTTTCGTATGGAATCCCTGCGCTCCGTGATCGCGGCTGTGTCACAGGGAGACTTCCTGGCGTCCATAGATATCCGAGACGCCTACCTTCACGTGCCCATTGCACCGGCTCATCAGCGCTGGTTGAGATTCGCAGTGGGGGAAGAACACTTCCAATTTGTGGCACTGCCATTCGGGCTAGCCTCGGCACCACGAGTGTTCACAAAGGTGATGGCCTCAATGATGGCTCTCCTGCATGTGCAGGGACACGCCGTCATTCCCTATTTGGACGACCTGCTGGTCAGGGCGCCATCGGAAGACCTTTGTCGGGTGAGCCTGGAGGTGACCATGAAGTCTCTGGAACAGTTCGGGTGGCTTCTCAACATTCCAAAGTCGACCCTGGTTCCGACCCAGTCTTTGACATATCTGGGCATGGACTTCCACACGGACTCAGCCCTGGTGTCCCTACCTCAAGCCAAACAGCTTGCGATCCAATCAGGAGTGCAGAATGTTCTCCTGTCACCACAATCTTCCCTACGGGAGTTGATGAAGCTGGTGGGACGCATGGTAGCGGCGATAGAGGCGGTGCCTTTCGCACAGTTTCGCCTCCGTCCTCTCCAGTTGGAGATTCTTCGCCGATGGGACAAAAGGACGATTTCTCTGAATCGGCTGGTGACGCTGTCACAATCGACCAGGGACTCCCTACAGTGGTGGCTCCTGCCACATCATCTGTCACGGGGCCGGTCCTTTCTAAAACCGTCATGGTTAGTGGTGACCACCGACGCCAGTCTGAAGGGCTGGGGCGCGGTGTTCTTACACCACAGGGCTCAAGGCCTCTGGACCCAGGCGGAGTCGGCATTACAGATCAACGTGCTGGAGATCAAGGCGGTCTATCTGGCGCTCCTGGCGTTTCAGAAATTCCTGTCAGGACAACCCATTCGGGTTCAGTCCGACAATGCGACGGCCGTCGCCTACATAAATCATCAGGGAGGGACCAGAAGTGCTCAGGCCCTCGCCGAAGTCCACCGCATTCTAGCCTGGGTGGAGGAAAACGGCTGCCTGATCTCCGCAGTTCACATCCCAGGGGTCGAGAACTGGGAGGCCGACTACCTGAGCCGACAGGGGATGGACGCCGGAGAGTGGTCCCTGCATCCAGACGTCTTCCGGGACATCTGCAGCAAATGGGGCACTCCGGACGTGGATCTGATGGCCTCACGGTTGAATCATCAGGTACCCCAATACATGGCACGATCGTGGGATCCTCAGTCTCTGGGGGCGGATGCCCTGATCCTGAGTTGGTCCAGCTTCCAGCTGCCATATGTGTTTCCCGCCTCTCGCTCTGATTCCCAGGGTTCTGTGGAAAATCAGGACAGAATGCAGAGTAGCCATTCTAGTGGCTCCAGATTGGCCCCGGAGGTCCTGGTACCCGGACCTCTGGCAACTGTCAGGCGGACACCGGTGGGCTCTTCCAGAACGCGCAGATCTACTCGCGCAAGGGCCATTCTTCCACCTCAATTCCAGGGCCCTCAGATTGACTGCATGGCTCTTGAGGCCTGGTTGCTGACATCCAGGGGCTTCTCTCCTACGGTGGTTGCCACGATGAATCGGGCAAGGAAACCTGTCTCCAGGAAGATATACCACAGAACGTGGAAAATCTTTTTCTCCTGGTGTGCCTCTGGTGGACGCTCACCGTGGCCCCTGTCCATCCCGACATTGTTGGCCTTCCTACAGTCGGGTTTGGAGTTGGGATTATCCCTTGGCTCTCTGAAAGGTCAAGTATCAGCACTTTCAGTGCTGTTTGACAGGCGCTTGGCGCTCCTCCCAAAGGTTCGTCAATTTCTGCAGGGGGTGTCTCGGGTGGTTCCGCCTTACAGACGACCTCTGGACCCTTGGGACCTCAACATGGTCCTGGCGGCACTGCAGAAAACCGCCGTTTGAGCCACTGAGAGACATCTCTCTCTCTCGTCTGTCCCAGAAGGTGGTTTTTCTGGTGGCAATTACGTCTCTGAGAAGGGTCTCAGAATTGGCTGCACTTTCGTGCAAGTCACCCTTTCTGGTGGTTCACCAAGACAAGGTGGTGCTGCGCCCGCGGCCTGAATTCTTGCCGAAGGTGGTTTCAACTTTCCACCTAAACCAGGAGATTGTTCTCCCATCATTTTGCCCCGCTCCCGTTCATCAGGTTGAGCGCGACCTCCATACTTTGGATCTCGTGAGAGCTGTACGCATTTATGTGTCCAGGACCGCCTCCTTTCGGAGTTCGGATTCCTTATTTGTCCTCACGATGGGTCGCTGTAAGGGGTCCGCGGCTTCGAAGTCGACCTTGGCCAGATGGATCAAGGCTCCCATTCAGGAGGCATACCGGTCTTCTGGTTTGCCTCTCCCGGTTGGTTTGAAGGCACACTCTACTAGAGCTGTAGGTGCCTCATGGGCCTTGCGACATCGAGCATCTGCTCTACAGGTGTGTCAGGCGGCCACTTGGTCCAGCCTGCACACTTTCTCAAAGCACTATATGGTACATGCCCATGCCTCTGCGGACGCAAGTTTGGGCAGGCGGGTCCTCCAGGCGGCGGTTGCCCACCTTTAAGGGGGACCGTGTATTATCCGTCTTGTTGAGGAACTCTTCCCGCCCTGGGGTATTGCTTTAGGACATCCCCATTGTCTGGGTCTCCCATTATGATGACCAGAAAAAAGAGAATTTTGTTTACGTACCGTAAATTCTTTTTTCTTTAATCATCAATGGGAGACCCAGCACCCACCCAGTTGTTCCGTTGCATGTTTGCATTTGATCTGTTCTCTGTTGAGACAGTGTTTTTTTCCGGGTTGTTCAAACCGTCTGTGCACGGTATTCTTCCCGATGTTTCGGTGTGGTTCATTTTTCTCCTCGCAGCTTATGGACTAAACTGAGGATGTTTCCTACGGTGGGGGTTTATAAGCGGAGGAGGCGGTGTCTACAAACTTGTAGTACCTAGTGTGACCTCCGGAGGGCGGAGCCCTAAACCCCATTGTCTGGGTCTCCCATTGATGATTAAAGAAAAAAGAATTTACGGTACGTAAACAAAATTCTCTTTTTATATAGCACCATTATATTCCATGGCGCTTTACATGCTAAAAAGGGCAGACTAGGACAAGTAACATAGTAACAATACAAGTAACAATAAATGTTGACAATTCGGTTGTACAGAAACAAGAGGGGAGAAATCCTGTCCACAAAGGCTCAGTCTACGAGGGGCGGGTGGGGATACAGTGGGAGGAGGAAATTCCAGTCGTCATGAGGCGGTGTGGTGGACCAGGTCTTATTGCAGGTGGTAGGCTTGGCGGAACAGGTGGGTCTTCAGGCTTCTTTTGAAGGTTCCCAGGGTAGGAGAATGTCTGATGTGTTGTGGCAGTGAGTTCCAGAGTCTGGGTGAAGCACGGGAGAAATCCTGTATGCGGTTGTGCGAAGAGGAGATGAGGGGGGAGTAGAGGAGGAGCTCTTGGGAGGATCGCAGGTTGCGTGAGGGTAGGTAACGGGAGACCATGTCAGTGATGTATGGAGGGGACAGGTTGTGAATGGCTTTGTATGTCATGGTTAATGTTTTAAACCGGGATCTCTGGGAAGTAGGGAGCCAGTGAAGGGCTTGGCAGAGGGGGGAGACAGGGGAGTAGCGGGGAGACAGATGGATTAGGCGGGCAGCGGAGTTCAAGATAGTTTGGAGAGGTGCAAGGGAGGTATTGGGGAGGCCGGTGAGCAGGAGGTTGCAGTAATCGAGGCGGGAGATGATGAGCGTGAATAAGGGTTTTAGCAGTGTCGTGGTCAAGGAAAGCGCGAATCCTATAGATGTTTTTGAGCTGGAGTCGGCAGGAGGTGGCGAGGGCCTGGATGTGGGGCTTGAAGGAGAGGGAAGAGTCAAGGATAACCCCGAGGCACTTGGCATGGGGGACTGGAGAGAGAGAGCAGTCGTTGACGACGATGGATATGTCAGGTAGTGAGGGGGAGCGTCTTGGGGGAAGACAATGAACTCAGTTTTGTCCATGTTCAGCTTAAGGAAGCGAGCAGAGAAGAAGGATGAGATGGCGGACAGGCAGTGTGGAATTTTGGATAGAAGGGAGGTGATGTCAGGACCAGACAGGGTTAAGGGTTAACAACTCTTTCCTTGCAGTAGTTCCTTGCTTCTCCTATTTCAGGTGTAGCCAGTTTGTGACCACTCTCCTCCATCTTAAATAGTCAAATGTTCCATCACCTGATGCCGGTTGTAGAATCATTTTTATGCTGAACACTGTGAAAGGAGCAAATCTCTTGATGTTGCGGAAGTGCTGCCGCTTGCAGTCTTGGTGCTTTGCTGCAAAGTTGAGTTTGGAGTATATCTTTTTTGTTCCTCTGTTTGTCCTTCTTCCCCTGTGTCCGATTATTGTAGTGATGAAACCTACTGCACTCCCCGGCCTATGCACTACTCAGGGTGAGTGGTGGGATAGCTAGAGATTAGGCAAATGATGGCAATGGGGGGAAGGACCCATATAGGGATGTTAGGGAGCTCAGTGCACAGATATAGGTGAGTATAAGGAGGAGACCCATCTTCCCTCTCCCTAACATCAGGGTCTTCCTTCCCTATCCATTCCATTGTGACTTTAGTGTTGTTCTTCATGCCGGACCTTTACTCGAGTGTGGAAACGGCATACTCAGGAGAGCAACGAGAATAAAATAGTGGTTAAAACTGGACACCTGACAGGTTCTCTTTAACTTCTAATTTGTTCATGTTATCACAAAAAATGGCAAGACATGGTGACATATCCTCTTTAACACCATTCAAGAAAGGGGTTTGTAATTTAAGAACCAGATGTGTCATTATAGATTATTATTTATGTGTAAAGCAATATAGGAAAATCCCGGATATATTCTTCATTTTACCTGTCATTTGTAAAGGAAACCTATCGTCAGTCCTCACCGTTACCCCAAGTAAAAGTCCCCGATGATAAATGATTTTTGAGATGACAATAGTATTAATATGTAACAGGTGACGCGATGATGAATAAGCATCATGCATGATAAGGCGCATTCAATATTGACAGGGGCTTCAATAAGGTTGGCAGACGGCTGGATATATTATGTATACTGGATATATCAGTGAGTCTTTCATTTGAGATATCATTTATATGCTACAACCTTCTCACCTTTACAGTCTCACCACATAATAGCAATGACCTGAACCCACGGCTTTAAGGTGTTAACCTCGAAATAAATACATGGACTGAGATGGAAGGAATCGCCTATTACTGGAGCATGAAATGGAACAAAATATAAAGGATACGGCTGAAGAGAGTCATAGGTTTTATTGGATGCAGCATCCCATGGACATTATAGGATCCTATAGTATGCTGATTACATCATGGATCTGCCTGCACACCCCTGGATCTTTGCAGGGGAACAAACTGTATACCAGATACTCTGTAGTATATCCACTATCTGTATTCATTGGTGTGTGGTAAGTTAATGGCTTCATCACTGTGACAACATAATCTTTTATATGTGGTATATGAATAGATCCTAGAGAAAATAGACATATAATGAGACATTATGGAGAATATTTTCCAGTCTGAAGACCTCCATAATGGTGCTGTGCCAGGGGCCATGAGCATTCATGTGCCTGGACCTTCAACCATCAGGTGGCATTAAATTAGCTTGCATACTGTAACACCGGCATCCCTACACTGCACAGCTGCCTCTCCAGCAATGCTCATATTGTCACCACCACCACAGCCGGCCATCAGTGTTCTCTCCCTGCTCCTTTCCCCTGCACTGTCTGGGGAACTTCCTCCATCCCAAGTCTCCATGCACCAGGGCCCGCACACGTCGTTGCAGGCCACCTGACACAATCCTTAGGGCATGGGCACGTGCTTCCTGTCTCTTAAAGGGAAGGTATGTTTGCACCCTAAATGTGTCCCGTCTATGGCAGGGAGTCAATGTGTATTTTAGGCACCTTCCCCAGTAAGGGAGGTGCCTGAGCAATCAGGTTGCTAGTGTGTCCAAGTTCCTGTAATGGTGTAGTGAAAATGCTGATGAGGGAATGGCAGTTATGGCAGGGTGACCAGGGAAGACTAGTCTGACCCTAGTCTAGGAACCCTGAATGGCCCTGATCCCGAAGGTATCTCTAAAGGTGAGAAGGTTCGGGCCTCCAGCCTCTCCCTAACACTCCTCCACCAGCCCTGCGCTAGTCCCCCCTCACCTCCCTCCACAGAACCGGGATACAGCAACTCCATAGGAAAGGACATCAGCCACACAAACACACAGGTCAGCACAGCACAGCTTCCAGGCATAGAGTGAAACTCTATCAGCAGCACCACCTGGTGGAAGGAGAGAATACTTAAAGATTAGGGGGAGGGGAGTTCAGGTGAGTCACAGATTAACCTCTCAACCAGCAGCCAAACTTCATAGTGAATGCAGTTCTGGAGCACAACACAGGAGGCCAGGATCTTCACAACTATCAACCATGCAGCTCTTAGGGTACCGTCACACGTGGCGACGGCACCGCCGATTTCTTAGGCGATGCAGGGGCACGGCCTATTGGCACCGATATCGCCCCTGCATCGCCTAATGTAAATAGGCGATGGGGACGCCTTTTAGTGGTCGCCTGGTTTCAGAGCAGTGCTCTGAAACTAGGAGGCCGATCTGGGGTGATGTGTACACATCGCCCCATGTAAACGGCCGACGGCGATCCGACAGGCGATGGGAGCCATAGACTCCCATTGTACTGCATCGCCGCAGGGGTTTTGAGACACCCCGGTGGCGATGCCGCCTGTCAGATTGCCGGTGCGTCGCCGGAGGTAACGCTGGCGGGGCGCCAAAAACGTGCACGCTCCACCCTGCCTGTGGACAGTACTGACTCCTGCCTGTTGCACTGATTCCACCCTGCAGGTGGGCAGTACCGACTCCTGCCTGTTGCACTGACTCCGCCCTGCCCGTCGACAGTACCGACTCCTGCCTTTAGCACTGACTCTGCCCTGCCTGTCGACAGTATTGACTCCTGCCTGTTGCACTGACTCTGCCCTGCCTGTCGACAGTACCGACTCCTGCCTGTTGCACTGACTCTGCCCTGCCTGTCGACAGTATTGACTCCTGCCTATAGCACTAACTCTGCCCTGCCTGTCGACAGTACCGACTCCTGCCTGTAGCACTGACTCCGCCCTGCCCGTCGACAGTACCGACTCCTGCCTGTAGCACTGACTCTGCCCTGCCTGTCGACAGTACCGACTCCTGCCTGTTGCACTGACTCTGCCCTGCCTGTTGACAGTATTGACTCCTGCCTGTTGCACTGACTCCACCCTACCTGTTGACAGTACCGACTCCTGCGTGTTGACAGTACTGACTCCTGCCTGTTGACAGTACCGACTCCTGCGTGTTGACAGTACCGACTCCTGCCTGTTGACAGTACCGACTCCTGCCTGTTGCACTGACTCTGCCCTGCCTGTTGACAGTACCGACTCCTGCCTGTTGCACTGACTCTGCCCTACCTGTTGACAGTACCGACTCCTGCCTGTTGACAGTACCGACTCCTGCCTGTTGCACTGACTCTGTCCTGTCTGCTGAATGGACTCTGCTTCCTGCTATCTCTTGGCATTCAGCCCTGACCTACATGCGGCCTCCAGCGAGCAGCTGCCTTTCCATCCTACAGTCAGTACTGTGGGTTCACACCCAGAACCTGACACATACACAGGGCCATGGTTGCCCACACTTAAAAAGGGCCTGTCACTTGCCATAAATGTCTTGTTTTTCACCTGGTGTAAATGTCGCTATTCTCCTTTATCCGGTGTTGTTTTCTTTTCTTCCTCCTCCTCTCCATTCCTGAGATATGGCCTCCTCTTCCCTGTATGTAAATCTAATGTTGTTAGCCAAGTGGTTGTGGATCTCATTCCTAAAGACCATGCCTAGTTGCTTATAAAAACTAAATTTATATACAGGGATATTTCAGGAAGGAAAGAAAAACAACGCCAGATTCAGGAGAACAGCGGCATTTACAATAGATAGTAAAAATAACTACTGTATATACTCGTGTATAAGCCGACCCGTGTATAAGACGACCCCCCTACTTTTGCCCCCAAAACCTGGGAAAACCTATTGACTCGTGTATAAGCCGAGGGTGGACCCCGGCACAGGTATATAGCCCCCAGCAGTGTGGTATACAGCAGCCCCAGAGGTATATACAGCAGCCCCAGTGGTAGTATACAGCAGCAGCCCCAGTGGTATATACAGCAGCAGCTCCAGTAGTTAGTATACAGCAGCCCCAGAGGTATATACAGCAGACCCAGTGGTAGTATACAGCATCCCCAGAGGTAGTATACAGCAGCCCCAGAGGTAGTATACAGCAGCCCCAAAGGTATATACAGCAGCCCCAGAGGTAGTATACAGCAGCCCCAGAGGTATATACAGCCCCAGTGGTAGTATACAGCAGCCCCAGAGGTATATACAGCCCCAGTGGTAGTATCCAGCAGCCCCAGAGGTATATACAGCCCCAGTGGTAGTATACAGCAGCCCCAGAGATATATACAGCCCCAGTGGTAGTATCCAGCAGCCCCAGAGGTATATACAGCCCCAGTGGTAGTATCCAGCAGCCCCAGAGGTATATACAGCCCCAGTGGTAGTATACAGCAGCCCCAGAGGTATATACAGCCCCAGTGGTAGTATCCAGCAGCCCCAGAGGTATATACAGCCCCAGTGGTAGTATACAGGCCCCCCAGTGGTGGTATACTGACCCCCACCAGTAACACACAGCCCCCCTCCTTAGTATGTCCCCCCCTCCTTAGTATGTCCCCCCCCAGGCTGCGGCACCTGTTAAAATAACAAACTTTAATACATCACCTCTCCGCCGCAGCTCCTCCGCTCCTCCGGTCCAGGCTTCTTCTTCCTTCTTGTGCCGGCTTCTGTGACCGCGCGCAGGAAATGACGTCATCTCCTGCGCCCAGTCACATGACACCGGAAGCAAGAAGAAGAAGCCGGGACCGGAGGAGCGGAGGAGCTGCGGCGGAGAGGTGATGTATTAAAGTTTGTTATTTTAACAGGTGCCGCAGCCTGGGGGGGGACATACTAAGGAGGGGGGGACATACTAAGGAGGGGGGACATACTAAGGAGGGGGGCTTTGTGTTACTGGTGGGGGCCTGTGTAGTGCAATATGCACGGCATCCCCCCGCTGCTGATGGACGGGGGGATGCCGTGCATATTCATTGCACTAATGAGGCGGCCCCACGTGACCACCTGCGGTCACTGCGGCCCCCTCCTGTCTCCTCCAGCCACCGGTGCAGCCCCCCCCACAGCATACCGAGTGGCTCGTGTATAAGCCAAGGGGGGGACTTTTCAGCCCAATTTTTGTGCTAATTTTCCGGGCACTTGTGGGGTAGAAAGAGTTATTTAGAGAATAAAGTAAATATAAAAGGATTCTTCTGTACTTTGAAACCACAGTGCAACGGACTCACCGTTGCCGGGTTCTCAGGTCTCAGGCGATGCAGCACTTGTCACGGTTGCGCGCCTGAGGCTGTGGGGCCCGGTGGTCAGATCAAAGGTGATTAAAGGATGGGGATGATTCTTGTTTGTCGTGACGCCACCTGTGGGTATCCGGTGATGGCACCGGCGCTGCTGGGGCCTCCGGGGATGTGCGGCAGCTTAATGGGATGCTCCCCACAGGATGAGCAGGGGTCCCCGGGGCCAGGAGCTACACTCGATGGAATACGGCAGCTCAGGTAGTTTGATGAGCAAGGTTAATAACAGTCCTGAAGAAAAGCACAGACACCAGATTCCTCTGTAACGGGTCTTTACTGTAACGGCTGGTGTGGTACACGGTGTACAGTGTTTAGGTAACGAACGGGGTGGTCCCAGCGATGACTGGTCTTAGTCCAGAGCTCCACGGTGTTCCTCCTTCATCTAACTGTCCTATTTGGTTGCCTTTGCTGCCTTAGTGTACCAGTTCAGGGTACTAGGGAGACTTCTAATGGATTCCTTAGCCGGAGTACGACAACTGTGAAGGTCCTGTATCCCAGTGGTGGGTACCCTGCTGGCAAGACGGCTGGATAAGGGCTGTAGTGAGGTGCTCCTAGAGAGCTGCTCCATCACTCCGGTTTGCAGAACAGCGGTGGACGTCTGTTCGCCTCGGAACCAGTAATCCGGTGAGGTGGGGCACAGGTATGTTTGAACCCACTCAGGCTGCCCGTATTCCGGTCTGGGTTACCGCTTATTGGTGCCCAGCCGGTAAGTTGGTTTCAGGACTGCACGGAACTGTGCAGGTCCATGCTCCTTCTCTCCTTCCTTCCTCCGACCAACTCTAAGTTTCGAACTTCCCCCACACACTACACCTTTCACTCCTCCCACCAGGACCTGATTGACCTTCTACCTCTGGTGTGTTGTGTGGTGTATGGAGCTCTGGGTTTAACCATGTCATCACTGAGACGGAAGATATTACATCTTCAGTCAGGGATGCAATACCCTCCTGTGACGCACTCGTTGCGCGGCGCCACACTCCCCCTTGGGAAATTACACTTGTCCCCAAGTGTCACGAAACCCGAACAGTACAGAGAAGTTTTTACATTTTTGGTGACCATAACGGAAAATAAAACACTTTTATTATTAACAATTACGGTTGCTTAATTTTTCTTCCCGAGGCACATTGACTTATAAACGTTACTGAACAGTTCTTAGAGAAAAGTCTTCATGAAAGTCTATGAGTCTTGCAAAAGAAAAGCATCTCACATTTAACAACTATCTACAAGACCAGAATGTTGCAATTTACTTATTATACTTGCATGCACGCAGGGCACACCATCCAGGGGCCCCACGTGTCTCTCATAACTCGTACAGTTAGTAAGATACAAGTCCCGGTCTGGGTGCTCTGGAGCTGGTGCACGGATCCACTCACCTGTGATTACACCGACCCGTCTAGCTGGTCCGTGCGGCTGGAGCTTCTTTTGCACCGTGCAGGGCCCGGATGCCCCGACATCCTCGACGTCGCCTTTCCGGTTATCATCCTCCTCGGAGCTGGGCTGGCTGGACGGCTCCTCGGCTTCCTTGGACTCCACTCTGGTCTGGCTGCTGCTGTCATCAAGTAGGGCCTCAGGGTCATCTCGCTCTGCCCCGGCTTCTGCACTGGTGATGATGGGCTGCATCTCAGCTGGCGGGTTGTCACTGGTTACCGGACGTCCGTTGTGTTGCTCTGTCCCTGCCGCCATTTTCAGTTTCCAGCAGGAGTGGTTTAGTCTTTGACCCGCCCCCTTGGTTGTTTCCAGCAATCGGGGCGGACAAGGATTTTGGCGCCTCTGCCATGGCCCTCCCACGAAGAGGGGCGGAGGCACGCCCCTGGCCAGCACATTGTGTTTCACATGGCGGGAGCCGCCATTTTGGCCCTGTAGAAAAGGGCGGGAAAAGTTATTTTTGGCCGAATAAAGTTCTGTAGGCACACAATACCCGTTGGGAAACGGGCCTGTTCGTATCCTGTTCGTGACGCCAAATTCTGACTCACCGTTGCCGGATGCTCAGGTCTCAGGCAATGTAGCATCTTCAGTCAGGGATGCAATACCTTCCTGTGACGCACTCGTTGCGGGGCGCCACACAACGTATATGGCAAATACTTTGGGATGACATTGGCTTTCTGAATACTTTATATTTTATACTATGGCGTCACGGCGTTTATTCTGGTTTCTATGTTAGGCAGATCACATATTTTAGGGCAGTCAGTTTACACCATGGCACAATTGAGCAGATCAGGCATCAGGCATGTTTCCCGGTGGTGTCCGGTAATAACAGGCTGACACATTGAAGGGAAATCACTACAGGGGCTCATTAAGCGAATGTTAATTGATGTCTCCTTTGAGAACCAAAGAAAAACAAACCAGGAACATTGCAATTACATGGTGTTTAGTTAGGAGCTATACTTTATCTAGCACTGGATTAAGGAAGACATGAAAAGCGCAGTCAGGGGGTCACTAATACACTGCTGAAACATTAAGGTTTTGGTCTTCTAGCAGTCCGTAATGAGATCATGCCAATCACACGTGGTGCTAAACAACAAAATAAAATGGAAGGACTGGTAATCCGTAATGCATTTTACTAACATTATAGAGAAGTAACTCCATATTGGTGCAAAAGAGAAGAAAATTGGTCTGAGAAGTGAGAAGGAAGCCAGAAACACATCTCCATATTCCAGTTCAGTGTCATACATACATGAAAGATTATTATTAAAGGAACGGATTTGTATTGAGACCGTCATCTGCCTGACACTTTTACCCATTTGGTACTAGAAATCGGCCAACCCAATCGTCACTATGGGCCAAACTGTTGTTTTTATAACTCATTGCTCAGTCTTGTACTTGCCTATAATTGTACAAATATGTAAGGTTATGTTTACATGTTGCATTTTTGCTGCTTTTATATTTAAACCAGGAGTGGGGAACATTTTTCCTCCCGGGGCCATTTGAAGATTTCTACCAACCTTCGTGGCAAGGCTGTGGCTCTCGATGATATTGATCTTGTTGCTTCTCACAGCTGCTTTTCCAGGTTTGAGTCGGCCTGGAGAGCATTCAACTATGTGATTATTTTTGTAAATCATATAGATCACACAGCAGATGCTGGGACTGCTGTATATACATCACATAGGAGACACTGGGACTGCTGGATACACATCACTTGAGACATGGGGCATGTACATCACAGGAGGGGCCGCAACACATACATTGCAGAAGGCGCTGTGGCATATTCATCACAGGAGGGGCTGGTCATATACATCACAGGAGGCGCTGCGGCATATTCATCACAGGAGGTGCTGCAGCATATTCATCACAGAAGGTGCTGCGGCATATACATCACAGGAGGCGCTGCAGCATATTCATCACAGGAGGTGCTGCAGCATATTCATCACAGAAGGCGCTGTGGCATATTCATCACAGGAGGCGCTGTGGCATATTCATCACAGGAGGGGCTGGGTCATATACATCACAGGAGGCGCTGCGGCATATTCATCACAGGAGGTGCTGCAGCATATTCATCACAGAAGGTGCTGCGGCATATACATCACAGGAGGCGCTGCAGCATATTCATCACAGGAGGTGCTGCAGCATATTCATCACAGAAGGCGCTGTGGCATATTCATCACAGGATGCGCTGTGGCATATACATCACAGGAGGGGCTACAGCATATTCATCACAGGAGAGCCTGCGGCATATACATCACAGGAGGGGCTGCGGCATATACATCACAGGAGGGGCTGCGGCATATACATCACAGGAGGGGCTACAGCATATTCATCACAGGAGGGGCTGTGGCATATACATCACAGGAGGGGCTACAGCATATTCATCACAGGAGGGGCTGCGGCATATACATCACAGGAGGGGCTGCGGCATATACATCACAGGAGGGGCTGCGACATACATCACAGGAGGGGCTGCGACATATACATCACAGGAGGAGCTGGGGCATATACATCACAGGAGGGGCTGCGGCATATACATCACAGGAGGGGCTGCGACATACATCACAGGAGGGGCTACAGCATATTCATCTCAGGAGGAGCTGGGGCATATACATCACAGTAGGGGCTGGGGCATATACATCACAAAAGGGACTGTGGCATATTCATCACAGGAGGGGCTGGGGCATATACATCACAGGAGGCGCTGCTGCATATTTATCACAGGAGGTGCTGCAGCATATTCATCACAGAAGGCGCTGTGGCATATTCATCACAGAAGGCGCTGTGGCATATTCATCACAGAAGGCGCTGTGGCATATTCATCACAGAAGGCGCTGTGGCATATTCATCACAGGAGGCGCTGTGGCATATTCATCACAGAAGGCGCTGTGGGATATTCATCACAGAAGGCGCTGTGGCATATTCATCACAGAAGGCGCTGTGGCATATTCATCACAGAAGGCGCTGTGGCATATTCATCACAGGAGGCGCTGTGGCATATTCATCAAAGGAGGCGCTGCGGCATATTCATCACAGTAGGCGCTGCGGCATATTCATCATAGGAGGCGCTGTGGCATATACATCACAGGAGGCCAGGGGGCATATGCTACACTTGGGAGGCTGGTGCACATAAATCACTGGGGTGGCCTAGGGGCATATACAGCGCTGGCCAGCATATACATCACGGGAGGCGCTGGGCATTTTACATCACTGGTGTGGCTGGGATCACAGGAGGTACATCACTGGTGTGGCTGGGATCACATGAGGTGCTGGGGGCAAATACAGCCCAAGAGTGGCTGGGAGCATATACAACACAGGTAATGCTGGGAGCATATACAGCACAGGAGGGGCTGGGGGCATATACAGCACAGGAGGGGCTGGGGTCATATACAGCACAGGAGGGGCTGGGGGCATATACAGCACAGGAGGGGCTGGGGTCATATACAGCACAGGAGGGGCTGGGGGCATATACAGCATAGGATGGGCTGGGGGTATATACAGCACAGGATGGGCTGGGGGCATATACAGCACAGGATGGGCTGGGGGCATATACAGCACTAGGGGGTAGAGACAGCTCTGGAGGGTATATACATCATTGGGCTGCATATACAGCATTGGAGGGAGCACACAGAGACTGAGGTATACAGCAAATAGGTGACACACACAGCATGATCAAAAAGTAGATGTATCCAGAAATACATCCAGACCTGTACCTTCCTGTATTGGATGTGTTGCTGGATGCATCTGCTTTTTTCTTATCTCCTTGCTGCCAACATATTCCTCACCCCTGCAGCCAGGAAGTTACCTTAGTAGTTGAGAACAGATAGGTTTTTCTTTTTCTACCAGCCCACTGACCTAGAGGTGAGAGGAATTTGGACTGCAGCCACTGGCCCAATGGAATGCCAGCAGGAACTGAGTTCATAATTGACTGTTTCAGGGGAGCTAGGGAGTGATGCACATCAACTCATCCCACAGAATACCCAGACCCTGACACTAGTGCAGAACATCGCTCAGCCGTGCACCTGTTAAGAATGAAAAGACCCGCAGTCAATAAACGGGTGGAGCAGCGGCGGGCCGCACCAGATGACTCTGCGGGCCAGATTTTGCCCGCGGCCCGGACATTACCCACCCCTGATTTAAACCGTGGAGACATCATACTGGGGGGAATGTACTGTGGGGACATCATACTGTGTGTGGGGGGAATGTACTGTGGGAACATCATACTGTGTGTGGAGGAATGTACTGTGAGGACATCATACTGTGTGTGGGGGGAATGTACTGTAAGGACATCATACTGTGTGTGGGGGGAATGTACTGTGAGGACATCATACTGTGTGTGGGGGGAATGTACTGTGAGGACATCATACTGTGTGTGGGGGGAATGTACTGTGGGAACATCATACTGTGTGTGGAGGAATGTACTGTGAGGACATCATACTGTGTGTGGGGGGAATGTACTGTAAGGACATCATACTGTGTGTGGGGGAATGTACTGTGAGGACATCATACTGTGTGGGGGGGAATATACTGTGGGGACATCATACTGTGTGTGGGGGAATGTACTGTGAGGATATCATACTGTGTGTGTGGGGAATGTACTGTGGGGACATCATACTGAGTGTAGGGGAGAATGTACTGTGAGGACATCATACTGTGTGTGGGGGGAATGTACTGTGAGGATATCATACTGTGTGTGGGGTGAATGTACTGTGGGGACATCATACTGAGTGTAGGGGATAATGTACTGTGAGGACATCATACTGTGTGTGGGGGAATGTACTGTGAGGATATCATACTGTGTGTGTTAGGAATGTACTGTGAGGACATCATATTGAGTGTAGGGGAGAATGTACTGTGAGGACATCATACTGTGTGTAGGGGGAATGTACTGTGAGGACATCATACTGTGTGGGGGGGAATGTACTGTGGGGACACATCATAGTGTGTGTGGGGGGGAATGTACTGTGGGAACATTGTACTCTGTGTGGGAGGAATGTACTGTGAGGACCTCATACTGTGAGTGGGGGAATGTACTGTGGAGACATCATACTGTGTGTGGGGAATGTACTGTGAGGACATCATACTGTGTATGGGGGGAATGTACTGTGAGGATATTATACTGTGTGTGGGGGGAATGTACTGTGAGGACATCATACTGTGTGTGGGGGGAATGTACTGTGAGGATATCATATTGTGCGTGGGGGGAATGTACTGTGAGGACATCATACTGTGTGTGGAGAATGTACTGTGAGGACCTCATACTGTGAGTGGGGGAATGTACTGTGGGGGAATCATACTGTGTGTGGGGAATGTACTGTGAGGACATCATACTGTGTATGGGGGGAATGTACTGTGAGGATATCATACTGTGCGTGGGGGGAATGTTCTGTGAGGACATCATACTGTGTGTGGAGAATGTACTGTGAGGACATCATACTGTGTGTGGGGGAATGTACTGTGAGGACATCATACTGTGCGTGGGGGGAATGTTCTGTGAGGACATCATACTGTGTGTGGAGAATGTACTGTGAGGACCTCATACTGTGAGTGGGGGAATGTACTGTGGGGGAATCATACTGTGTGTGGTGGTCAATGTGGACAATTATAATGTATGTAATGGGCAATGTGAGGACATCATACTGTATGTGATGGGCAATGTGAGGACATCATACTGTATGTAATGGGCAATATGGGGGCATAATACTATGTGTGGTGAGCAATGTGGTGCATAAACTGTGTGTGATGGACAATGTAGGTTCATCATTCTGTGCGTAGTGGGCAATGTGGGGACATCACACTGTGTGTGGTGGGTAATGTGGGAGCATCATACTGTGTGTGGTGGGCAATATGGACCATCATAATGTATGTAATGGGCAATGTCAGGGCATCAACTGTATGTGATGGGCAATTTGGGGGCATATTACTGTGTGTGGTGGGCAATGTGAGGGCTTCATACTGTGTGTAGTGGGCAATGTTGGTTCATCATACTGTGTTTGGTGGACAATGTGGGGGGTTCATACTGTGTGTGGTTGGCAATGTGGGGGCATCATACTGTGCTTGGTGGTCAATGTGGGAGCGTCATACTGTGTGTGGTGGTGGGCAATGTGGGAGCATCATGCTGTGTGTAGTGGGAAATGTGGGGGCATCATACTGTATTTGGGGGCCATGTGGGGGCATCATACTGTGTGTGGTGGACAATGTGGGGGCATCATACTGTTTGTGGTGGACAATGTTGGGACATAATACTGTGTGTGATGGGACACTGTGGGCATCAAATTTTGCATGAGGGATTATACTGTGAGGGAACCATACTCTGTAGGGGGCAATGTAAGGGGCATCATGCTGTGTGTAATGAGCCAATGTGGGGCATGATATTGTGTGTGGTGGGCAATGTAGGGGCATCATACCGTGTTTGGAGGGCAATGTGGAGGTATACTGTGTTTGGTGGGCAATGTGGGGGCATCATACTATGTTTGGGGGGCAATGTGGGGGCATCATACTGTTTGTGGTGGACAATGTTGGGGCATCATACTGTGTGTGATGGGACACTGTGGGCATCATATTTTGCATAGGGGAATGCACTGTTAGGGAACCATACTCTGTAGGGGGCAATGTAAGGGGCATCATGCTGTGTGTCGTGGGCCAATGCGGGGCCATGATACTGTGTGGCAAGACTATGGAGGCATCATACTGTGTTTGGTAGGCTACTTGTCATGAGTGTGCCATGTCCTGATGTCACCTCTGGGGGACCTGGGATTATGAGGTTTAATTGTTTATTTGGTTGCAGGCCTTCTGCAGAGCTCAGTTGACTGTTGTCTTGAACTTTCCTTTCTATGCTGAAGGTGTTGAGGACCCTTTCACTGCTGGCTTTGAATTCTCCTAGCCTTCATTCCAGCTGCATCTTGTGATTATCTCTCCCTTCTGCTATATCTACCCATCCCTGGCTTCTCTCAATGCCAGACATAGAATTTATATTCTGACAAAGGTGTAGGAACAAATTTCTGTTAAGCAGAGGTGTTCCTTTAGCAACAACTCTTTTATCTGTAGAAGATCTTGTAGCCCTTTCATATCTGCTGCCTTGCCTGAGATACCTGTGGGTTTCCTCATACTTCTGGGTAGGATAGGTTACATCTAGGGAAATCATATCCAGGAGCTTAGCAAGGTATTAGACCCAGGCATCCCCAGCTTCCGGGTAATCTTGGGGACAAGGACAAGCCTAGAGACTTCCAACTTGAGGGACAGCTCAGGTGCACACTGCTCCTGCCACCTGACCATCACTGGGTGACACCACTGTGGTGGGCATGAAAGGGGAATTATACTGTGTTTTAAGACTAATGGGTTTCAATAGGAGCAATAATTTGGCCTGGGCACATATAAAGCTTATGCCCCTCCTAGGGAGGTATACCCTAAGAGCCTTTTACCACCAGAGTTCTGACTGCTCCATGGTAGATGGGTGGTCCTCCTCTTACAGACTTTGTATTGGAACTTATTCATTATTTTTCCATCCTAGGATGTCATCACCTTGCATTCTCCTCTTTGTCTGACCCTGTCTGCAGATATAACCATCTGAGCTCCTCCTGACAGGCAGGATAGAGTTTTTACCGTGCACTGAAGTCCCTGTACATCCCTTTGGGGTGTGTGAGGTCCTGATCAGATAGGAAAGGACAGACGACTATAACCGGCTGTCAGGATCTGGATGTTATATATGAAATTACCTTCTCTAAGCTGTGCAGGAAACAGGAACGCCTCAGCGATACAGACACATATATTATTGATAAGTAATAATGTGGCAAAACAAAATGTAATTCCTTATATGTGTGTGGAGCTGCCGCCTGCGTACTGTGCGCCATTGTATCCATGTTCCCTTCTCCTAATTATATGGCCTGGAGCCCTGGGTATGAAATGAACCGAGCGAGACGAGGGGAATGCAAACTGCACTTTCTTATTATCAGGAATATACAAAATAAGGAGCGGAAGTCTTGGTGCAGCAAAGAATATATAAATCATTGTAGACAGTACGTGATACTTATTAATTGTAAAAAATGTATCAAAAAAATAAATGTACTTTGTAATTTTTACCAAGCTGAAATACCCCACACAACCTGTGGACTGGTGTGGCACTGTTCTTGGGGGGTGATAGCTATCTTTTTCTAATCCTAAACTATAGGGTTTTAAGGATTGAAAGTGATATCAATTATGTATATAAAGTAAAAGGTCCAATACTATATGGCCAGATATGGACCGAGTAGGCCAATGACAAGAATTGTGTCTCGCCACGGCGTGTGGATGCTTAGCGTATTGTGAAACATGGGGAAGACAACAGGGATGGTACAGAAGAAAGAGGGGTCATCTCCTGCCAATAACTTGAGGCTGGACACTGCGCTCCCTAACATCCCTATACGGGTCCTTCCTCCTGTTGCCATAACATACCTATGCCCTCCTCACCCTGATCTCACCTAGGGTAGTGCACAGGCCAGCGAGTGCACTAGTCTCACCTCTACTATAATGCAACACAGGGAAAGGGAGATGGACAGGGAAAATGAACACAAGAAGGATAAACTCCAGAACTCTTTTTAGGGAGGGGAGTGGTTACCAAAACTACACCTGAGATTATGCTATAAAGAACAAACAAAAAGGAAAGCGTTCTTAACCCCTGCAAAACCAAAAGAAAGTATATATGTGACGTCCATCTGAGGTTTCAGGTAAGATGGGGAATCTTGGAAAACTAAAAACAAGTTGCCCTGTCAGGCAGAACCCTGAGAAATTAAACAAAAGACTGACTGGCATACCAAGGAATGTGTACTGGTGCTAGCAGAAAAATAACAGGACTACAAAAAAGGACCCTAACCCGAAATGCCTCTATGTGTGATTAAAAACCTAATTGTGTGGGCAGATAGGATCCTGGCTATAAAGGAAGGTGATTCCATCAGAAGATGCACCTCGTCGTGGTTATTGGGCTCATATGCACTGGCCAATACATTAGCTAAGCGTCTCCTTGATTCAAGTATATCTACAGCAGTAATGCTTCATCATATTTTCTCTGTTGCATTTTGCAGTAAACGAAATGTATGTTTTCTTTTTTTTTTCTAATGTTCCCACTGCAATAATGCATGGCCATAGTATCCTTATTTAATTCTTAGTGTACAGAGCAATAACTTTTTGTAGTCAGTACACATTGCTACAGTAGGTGTGCCGGTCAGTCTTTTGTTAAATTTGCAGTACTTTACTGTCTGTGCACCCATCAGTTACCAGATCCGTTCTCCATAGACTCCAATTTTTTAAAAAAACAGATCCCGCAAAAAAAGTTGTGTTTACAGAACAGATTGTGCGGGATCCATTTTCATGGATGATTACTGGACATGTGAACTTAGTGTCTAGCACTCATATCATGAAATCTTACTAACGGAGGAAGGCTCAGTATAGATGGACAATAAACTCTTGTTGGACAATTTATTGTGTACGTCTTCCAAAGATTATTACAGCATTAAGCATTTACAGATAAGTGTCCATAATAAATGTGCTGTACTGTGCAATACTCACAAACTGATGTCCATAATGATACATTTACCAAGGACTAGACCAGATAAATGAGTGTAATCAATGGCCAGGTCTCCAGATATTTTATATACAGCATCTAGCAATTGTGAAACATCTTAGGGGCAGACATACTATTGGTGCAACCAGTGCAACTGCACAGGGGTCTATGAGATAAGGAGGCCCAGTTCCTCCTCCAAATCAGTGACATTTTGCATTATAAATTATTGGATTCCAGAGAGCCCATCTACCATTCTTGTCTTAGGAGACCATTTTCTTTTTGTAAATAAAAAGAAAGCGCCCATGAGTAGAACCTGATGGTCTAGTGGGTAGATGATGTGGGAGTGTAATGCCCACTCACCTTAAGGGGTTGTGCACCCTTGCACAACCCTGGTATAAGCGTGGATTCAGGGAAGCTTGCCGAAAGGTCCAGGCACCGCCGCTGTGAGCAGAGCGCTTCCTGATTGTGGATCACACGGTCCAGTCACGTGCTCATTCGGGTCAAGTGATCTATTGCATCATCACAGGTCCTCACCTGAGGAAGACAGCACCATAGCTGTCAAAACATGTTGTGGCGTTCTGAGCACTAATAAAAAAGTTTGTGTATAACAATAAAACTTTTTCCCCCCTTGTTCTCAGTGCTCCAGAGACCGCTCTATCTTTTATCCTCTCCTTTTCTTTTTGTGTCTCTCAGTGCACATCTTCTAGGCATTTTTCAAAGCATAAACAGAAAAAAATGTTCAAAGCTTATGAACATATGAAATGCAAAATGGTTTTACAATAAAAATAAATAGGAAATATCTTTGAAGCATTTTTGAGCGATTTTATTGCATTTTTTTTATTTAAAGAATGTCACGTCCCCACCAGAGTCTATGCCATCGACATCTCCTTCTATCACCAGGCACTGCTGTATACACCCTGTAGGTCATATTGGTGATAGAGGAGAGGTCAGACCCAGAAACTGGTGAGTGCAGGCTCTATCCATCCACTAAGGTTAGAGTGTGTGTACTCTAACAGAGTGGGTGTGTGCTGTTCAACTGAAGTAATTAACTCCTAGCTTCACCCTATTGGAAAGCACCACACCCTACTAATACCTTCAGCCTTCTGCTGGAAGCTGCCAGAAATACCTTTTGGTTCCCCAGGCTAGTCTCCAATCTAGTATTGGTGTTTTTCCTATGTTACCTCAGCCTGTTTATCGGACATTTCTCCTGCCTCACGATTTTGTACTTTGCTGCCACCTCGATTTTGACTCACCTCTCTGACTACTCTATCGGATACTTATTTTGTCCTTTTCTTGACCTCCCGGCTTTGACCCTACTTAACGACTTTCCTTTCTCTGGACTTCTGCCCTTCCATAGGCAGCGATCTCCTGTACTCGGTTGTAAATCCAGATCCCAGTATAGAGGTTAAAGAGTGTCAGGGTTTCTCTTGGTTCTGCCTAACAGAGCGGGTTGTGCCTAGTCTGTCTGAGAAACCCATTTTGTACATGTTGCCTCGGACGGACATCACAAAGAGATAGTCCACTACTTAAACATCGATGACCAATCTTTGAGAGACGTCATCAATGTCTGACTGGCCAGAGTCCAACACCCAGCACCCCCTCTGATCAGCTGTACTTGGCGCAAGTGGTTGCAGCAGGTGGCTGAAAATGCTGACTTTTGGAGTTGCTCTCCATCTTCTGATAGTAGACAGAAAAAAGACAAGAGAGCGCTCACTGTGCAAGACCTTCCAGAAATAAGAATTAGATGGGGGCTGCTAGGTCGCTCATCTTGGGGGGTTGTACGCCCCCGCACAACCCCGGATAAAGCCTCCTATTGAACTTATGTCCTCTGGTTGCGGTGCCCGGGTGACGGTGTCCTCCTGTATCGGTCCTGCGGCTCCTCAGCGTGATACTTCCGCGTCACGTGACCGCTACTGCTGGAATTACGTCACCGCAGGTCCTTGAATCCACCAGGCGGTTGCCACGGAGACCAAAGGTCCTTCAGCTTGTTAGGTATTGCGATCCACTAGAGCAGCTCCTGCCGAACTTGTGGCAACACAAGGGGCCAATGAAGGTCTGATTTTGTTTGATGCTCTGCTTGTGATTCATTTAGCGCTCTACAAGTCGATTAAAAAAAACCTTTTTCCCATCTTCTGATAGTGGCTGCGGGTGGGAACTGCACATCCGCCTCACATTCAAAGCAATAGGGGCATATGTACATTACCCTGCCGCGGCCACTATCAGATGACGGAGCAACTCCAAAACTGAGCATTTACAGCCACCTGCTGCTGGTATCTAGAACTTCTGATTGGTGGGCATGCCAGGTGTCGCACTCCGGCCCACCAGACATTGATGACCTCACCTAAAAGGATTGATCATCAATGTTTAAATAGAGGACAACCTCTTTAGGTGGATTCACTCCAAAAAAAGCCTAAAAAATATGTGTGCATATAGTCTAATATGTCAGACGTTTTGATCAGTAAAGATCAAGGTGCTGAAAACATTACAATACTGAAATACAGAAGCAAAGCTTGGATAGGCAAGGCGAGCTGAAGACTAGCCTATATTCCATGAGCATGTCTTAAGTGCCCTCCGTCTGAGCACTTCTGTGCCTTTGTCTTGGCGTTCAGTGGACACAAATCTCCACCGATCAAAACTGACAACCTTTTCAATGTTTTTTTGAAGGTTCCGCTACTTTTTAATTGGGACTCTTCACTCCATAGTCCAGATTTTGACTAAGTGAGTCTCAGGAACCGAAGATAAAAAGTTAGGCAAATCTCAAGTAAATGTAGGTGGTCCTGGCATTGGTGGTGGGTGCCAAGTAGTCTTGGGGTGGGGATTTATGCCCTGATGTACCCAATGGAGGGGCCAGGGTCCTGACTAGAGTGTTGTGTCCCCTTTAAATGATGCACAATCTATTAATCAGACCCCAACTAAGCCAACATTATCTATTCTAAAGTTCCCAGAAGACCCCTTTAATTGTATGCACACTGATTGTCCATATGTTTCCTAATGAGGAAATGACAGAGTATTTCTCCTTTCTATTCTTAGGTAAATACAGATGATTAATCTGCGGATGTGATAAGGAAATGAACGACCATCATAGATACAATTTACGTCTTAGTAAAGATGCATTTTTCCACTTTCCACCTACTCGCTTCCTATAGTAATATTTTTTTGCACTTCGACTTATATAGTCGTAATGAGAATCCATTTGGACGCCAAGTATTGTCATGTTTTCCAGTTCACGCAGTTATCTCATTGATATCATATTATTCTATGATGAATAATCTGTTCTTCGGTTCTTAGTAAAGCAGCATAATGATGAGGATAATAAAGCCTTTCCAAGGACATTGTACAAGGACATTTAATGTAAACTCCATACACTGCAACAAGCATCTGTTATATCACTTAAAATTCACATGTATTAAATATTGTAGAGATCGGTCTATATACAGTATGGGAGACGTAAAAATAAGCCCCCCCATAGCTGGCGTCCACCACTATCCCAGGACAAGAGCACAATGTTTGCCTCCATTCCTCCTATTCCTTGCAGTATGAGTCTATGGAGAAGTGCAATGATTGACCCTTCAGTCACGTAACTGGGCTAAATTTTATTTTAGTTGGTCACATGTTCCCCCCTATGTTGTTGTTCAGTTGTGACATGAATTGAGAAACCTTATAAATATATTCTATAGCTTATCTTATACTGATCCATAGCTACATACTGTATTATACTCCAGAGCTGCATTCATAGTTCTGCAAGTGTGTTATTGAAAACAGTTTACAATACGCAACACATGAATCCCTAACGTCTTAGATTACAAATTAGATTACAAATCACTAGTTCCACCTCTGCTCTATGCCAGATATTGACTAGAAAGAGACTCAGGGAGAGTGCAGCTCATAAATCTAGAAGAGTTGTGAATGCAGCACTGGACCATACCATTATGTTTATACGTCTATAGCAAACCCGGAACATGTTTATTACAGGATCCAAGGCTGAAATTCACATTCTGCTGCAGATGTGCAGTTTGGTGCTCCATGGATGGATCTGTACAAATTCACATTTACAAGAAACCCAATATCCAGCCATCGATTGCAGATTGTCTATGTAATTCAGGATAAAATCCATAATGAGTCAATGGTAACAATGAGCCCCTTCACACTTCACCGGCTTCTTTTCTGCGGACAAGAGAAAACTAGACATTTTTCATCAGTGCACCACATCTGATTTTCAGCATTGTTTTTGTATATACACTGGCGATCAATATTAGAGAACAACACACAGTTCCCTTAATGTTAAGGTCATTGTGTTGTCCTATGTGAAAATATCCTAACATGAGGAAATTAGCAGTATTTTAAGCTTATGTCATAAATTGAATATATTCTAAAGCACAGAATAAAAATGTAAATGAGATAAATGAAAAAGAGACTGATCACAATTAGAGAACACTTTCAGGTACCTGCGAGTTATTGGTGTTAATCTGCCACCTGGTGCTAATTTCCAAGTGTGTGATTTCTAGAATATTGCATCTTTAATCACAAACGACTTCCAAGTCCCCTAAGAAGGCTGGTCGCCCTCAAAAGACAAACGTAAGAGAGGTCAGGATAATGCGGAGAGTCTCCAGGGGTATTCGATTCAACACTGCAGCTGGAATAGCTCGCCAGTTCAGTACTGAACAGGGCAAGGATTTGTCTTGTCATATACTGTCACAACGTTTAAGAGCATTTGGACTGAAAGCCCACTCTACAGTGACCAAACCTCTCATTAGCAGAAAGAATCAAAAAGCTAGACTCACCTTTGGTCAGGAGCATGAGCATGTTGTGTGGACAGAGGAGAAATGTCTACAGTTCATTTTAGTGATGAAAGCAAGTTTAATTTATTTGGGTCTGAAGGGAAACATTATGTTCGTTGACAAACTGCAGAAAGACTGAACCCAAATTGTGTAAAGAAGTCAGTGAAAGGTGGTAGAGGAAGTATCATGGTTGGGGAATGTGTTCTGCTGCAGGGGTTGGACCTCTCATTCAGCTACATGGCAGAGTGAAGGCAAATGTGTATTAGAACCTTAAACAACACGTGGTTCCTTACTTGCGTTCAGCACTCAATCAGCCAGCAATTTTCATTTCAAACAATGTCCCCTTGTCACACAGCAAAACAGGTAAAGTAGTTCTTTGAAACAGAAAATATTAAACCAATGAAATGTCCGCCCAGAGTTCTGATCTAAACCCAATAGAAAACATCTGGAAAATCCTTGGGGACAAAGTTATGGCCAAAAAAACCACAGGAGTCACAGAACTGCGGAAGAAACTGGAAGAAGAGTGGACCAAAATCCCCCAGAGTGCAGAGAGACTAGTGATGTCCTGTGGTCACAGATGTGCTGAAGTAATTCACAGCAGAGGCCTGTACACAGCAAAGGCCTGTATGAAGCAAAGGCCTGTACACAGCAAAGGTCTGTACGCAGCAAAGGCCGGTATGCAGCAAAGGCTTGTGCACTGCTTACTGATTGATGACTGTTGAAACCTTCACAACATTTAGGGTGTGTGCACACGGTCCGGAGGAGCAGGGAGACCATAGCCACCCTGTACTCACCATCTGTGGCAGGTGTGGGGCGGCTTCTCCCTGCAGTCACTCGATGGGAGCCGCTTCCGACTCCGCAGCATGAAATGAACATGCTACAGAGGATCGGACTCCCGGCAACCTGCACCACAGCTCCAAACACGCTGCGGGCGGGTTACGCATAGTGAGGATGGGATTTCTTGAAATCCCATCCACTATGCTAGTACTGTACTACGCAGCGTTTTGGACACAGCGCAAAGACGCTGCGTCCAAAACGCTGTGTATCCTGATCGTGAGGATGCACCCTCAGTTTTAATCTTTCTCTGTCTACAGTCATTGCTGTTCTCTAATTATGATCATCATCACGTTTTGTGTAAAATAAAGGTTATAAATTGATAAACTTTGGCTATTTTGGAAAACCCTGTTCTAGTGTCATGGTGCACCCCTAACACAAAAACCACCAAATGTTTATCAATGTAGATTACATTCTGTCTGAAAAAATTATACATTGTTCTCTAATTTTAATCCCCCGTGTATATAAAAAGAAACCTCCAGATTCTCCTATCCATTGTGCATTAACAAACGGACAGCACACGGATGAAGCGCGGACGCCATCTGAGTTCTACCGTGTTTCACACTTTCATTCACTTGAGTTTGATCTGAACATTAGAGCAAGAAATGGACGATTATGTCTTTTTTTTGCAGACAGTCGGTTTCCCAATAAATAGACATGTGAATATCCACATACACTATAATGGGGAACATCAACATATGTATGAGGCCTTAAAAGGAATTTGTCACCAGATTTGATATGTAATCTGAGAGCAGCATGATGTAGGGACTGACACCCCAAATCCAGTGATGTGTCACTCGCTGTCATTTTAATACTATTGCTATTCTCTGTTGCAGATGTAGCAGGGCTTAGAATGCTGAGCTGTGTATAACCCCGCCCACACCACTGATTAGCGTACACTGTGCATAGGCAGAGAGCTGCTAATCAGTGCTGTGGGGTGTGGTTGGACAAGGAGGCACAACACCTAGTCCTGTAGTGATAATCTTCCGCTGATAAAACACTGATTTTATTTAAACAGCAACACAGAGCTAAGTAAGTGGCCCATGATTGGAATCAGGCTCTCAGCCCCTATGTCATACTGCTCTAAGATTACAAAGCAAAAACCAGCAGGCAGATTTCCTTTTGTATGCATGGATCATGATCTGTATTTTCTCTGGTTTCCCACAGATATTTGCAGTGAAGATGAGGAGTCCATCAACGGTTCCTTACTCACAATCTCTTTGCCTTTGTCTGAGCAGCAGGTGAGTGTTAGAGCCCAGGTCTGAAAGTCAAATTATAGAAACTTGATTCCAGCTCACCTAGCTGCTGAACGCTCATCCACCTGGGGCTCAGACAGCGGCCTGGCCTCATGAGTAAGAGCTTACTGCAGTCGAAACGTGTCGTCTGGGTCACGTCGACCATGTAAATTTTTCTTTTTTATTCACTATATTTTCTTTTGAAAAAGAAAAGGAAAATCCAGTCCTGTTGAGCCGGACTCCAATTTTTTCAGTTATTTTGGATAGTCTAATCCTGACACTCTGGGTGTATATTAGTTGGTGTGGTCGATTGTAGTTAGTCACTTGGCCTCTAATTTTAGCTGAAAAATGTCAAACGCTGACTTATAAATGGCAGTAAAGACAGGAGCGGATGGCAGGTGTTGGAGAAATCGTTGTCACTAGGGTAACTACATAACGTCCCGTATTGTTTTTCTGATTAGCCATTTCTATGGTTGAACCAATAATATCCTGGTCTGAGCTGCACTGCAATAATCAACATAGCCTATCGATAAGGGTGGCGCTATACCTGGGAAAAAGCTCTTTTTTTTCAATTCAGACCATGCAAAAATTATCTGTATAAAGTTGTTTTGATCACAATATTTAAAAGCATGTAGTCTGCAAAAAAAACCTTATTGTACATATGTATTATGTAGAAAAGTTAGCCATAGTTGTGTGTGCATCTTTGCACGTTACCTGTCACATCATGGTATAATGCTCATTGTATTCTTACAGAGCAGCACATTAAGTGCCTACCAGAGCTGTCTGCAGAGATTCCTGGACTCCGGCACTGACTGTAAGTAGATTGTGAGATTCCTATATCTGTTTTCCTATTCTATTCAGCTCTGTACAGACACTTACAGTCCTCCCAGCCTCCCCTGCTTACTATATCTGAAGTCAGCAGAATAGTGAGTGCAGCTCTGGGGTATAATTCAGGATCTAACTCAGGATCAGTACAGGATCAGTAATGTAATGTAATGTATGTACAAAGTGACTGCACCAGGAGAATGGTGAGTGCAGCTCTGGAGTATAATACAGGAGGTAACTCAGCATCAGTAATGTAATGTATGCACACAGTGACTGCACCAGCAGAATAGAGAATGCAGCTCTGGAGTATAATACAGGAGGTAACTCAGGATCAGTAATGTAATGTATGTACACAGTGACTGCACCAGCAGAATAGTGAGTGCAGCTCTGGAGTATAATACAGGAGGTAACTCAGGATCAGTAATGTAATGTATGCACACAGTTACTGCACCAGCAGAATAGTGAGTGCAGCTCTGGAGTATAATACAGGAGGTAACTCAGGATCAGTAATGTAATGTATGTACACAGTGACTACACCAGCAGAATAGTGAGGGCAGATGTGGAGTATAATACAGGAGGTAACTCAGCATCAGTAATGTAATGTATGTACAAAGTGACTGCACCAGGAGAATGGTGAGTGCAGCTCTGGAGTATAATACAGGAGGTAACTCAGGATGAGTAATGTAATGTATGTACACAGTGACTGCACCAGCAGAATAGTGAGTGCAGCTCTGGAGTATAATATAGGAGGTAACTCAGGATCAGTAATGTAATGTATGTTGTACACAGTGACTGCACCAGCAGAATAGTGAGTGCAGCTCTGGAGTATAATACAGGAGGTAACTCAGCATCAGTAATGTAATGTATGCACACAGTGACTGCACCAGCAGAATAGAGAATGCAGCTCTGGAGTATAATACAGGAGGTAACTCAGGATCAGTAATGTAATGTATGTACACAGTGACTGCACCAGCAGAATAGTGAGTGCAGCTCTGGAGTATAATACAGGAGGTAACTCAGGATCAGTAATGTAATGTATGCACACAGTTACTGCACCAGCAGAATAGTGAGTGCAGCTCTGGAGTATAAT
The DNA here is from genome assembly GCA_033576535.1 of Allobates femoralis. Lineage (NCBI taxonomy): Eukaryota > Metazoa > Chordata > Amphibia > Anura > Aromobatidae > Allobates > Allobates femoralis. Next base: position 100,999,094 of record JARQOC010000010.1, on the reverse strand, counting down.
ACAGGAGGTAACTCAGGATCAGTAATGTAATGTATGTACACAGTGACTACACCAGCAGAATAGTGAGGGCAGATGTGGAGTATAACACAGGAGGTAACTCAGGATCAGTAATGTAATGTATGTACACAGTGACTGCACCAGCAGAATAGTGAATGCAGCTCTGGAGTATAATACAGGAGGTAACTCAGGATCACTAATGTGATATATGTACACAGTGACTGCACCAGCAGAATAGTGAGGGCAGAGGTGGAGTATAATACAGGAGGTAACTCAGGATCAATAATGTAATGTATGCACACAGTGACTGCACCAGGAGAATGGTGAGTGCAGCTCTGGAGTATAATACAGGAGGTAACTCAGGATCAGTAATATAATGTATGTACACAGTGACTGCACCAGCAGAATAGTGAGTGCAGCTCTGGAGTATAATATAGGATGTAACTCAGGATCAGTAATGTAATGTATGTACACAGTAACTGCACCAGGAAAATAGTGAGTGCAGCTCTGGAGTATAATATAGGATGTAACTCAGGATCAGTAATGTAATGTATGTACACAGTGACTGCACCAGCAGAATAGTGAGTGCAGCTCTGGGGTATAATACAGGAGGTAACTCGGGATCAGTAATGTAATGTATGCACACAGTGACTGCACCAGCAGAATAGTGAGTGCAGCTCTGGAGTATAATACAGGAGGTATCTCAGGATCAGTAATGTATGTACACAGTGACTGCACCAGCAGAATAGTGAGTGCAGCTCTGGAGTATAAGGCTAGGTTCACATTACGTTTGTGTTGTCCATTACAACAGAAACATTAAAGGTACCTTTACACACAGAGATATATTGCTTGCAATTCACTGGATGCAGTGAAATCATGGACACATTGTTCCATTTTGTTGCCATGTACAAGTAGAACAATGTGTCCATGATTTCACTGCAACCAGTGAATTGCAAGCAATATATCTCTGTATGTAAAGGTACCTTGACAGTTTCTATTGTAATGGACAGCAAATGTGACATTTTGAGTAATTTTATAGGGCATACGCTTTTGATAATTCAAAAATGTATGCGCTACATGAGATAGATAGATGATAGGATAGAAATAGATAGGATAGATAGAAATATAAACTCTAGAAAAGCATTACCAGTGTCTCTGCTCTGTCTCCCCATGCTCTCTGCTGCTTCCATGTGGCTGGGTGAATATTCATGAGTTTAATGAGCGGCACCGGAAGCAGCAGGGAGACCGAGCAGGAGGCTGGTAATGCTTTTCTACCATCAACTGTAATTTCCTCCGGGATCAATAAAGTTTATCTAATCTAATCTAATCTATATTCCTGTCTATCCTATTCCCTTTCTATCCTATTCATCTATTGCACACACAGCATAACGCAGTTTGTCTAGTGGACTGAAAAACGCTGCAGACAACTTTTTCTTGTTCATTGAAAAATTGCATACTTGTAAATGCATGCCTATTTTGGCATGCGTTGGTATGCGTTTGTTGTGTGGAGGCCTATGGATTTGTTAACGTTTCCATTACATTGTGTTTGTGCTACTGTCAAATGGATCCATTAAATGGACACCACAAACACAATGTGAACCCACCCTAATTCAGGATGTAACGTAGGAGAGAAGCGGTATAGGATAAGTAATGTAACTACAAAGTTACTTAACTGTCCCCAACAGCAAGGACATTATTAAACAGTAATAGTACATGTTAATAACATAGGGTTTTTAGTTTACGTTAATTTAATTAAAAAAAATGCATAAAATCCCCCCCACTGAGACAAGGTGTGCCTATCAGGACAGTATAAACCTGTCTCTAGTATTAAAACCTCACCTTGTGTCAATGTCAATGAGGGCAGAGCAGGGCAGGGTCCCTACTGAAACACCATTTGGATGCTTTACAGATGACATACTCTGCTCACAATGGAGACCTTCCCCCCTGATTGTACTAGGAACAAAAAAATTATAGCAAAATCAAAAAGGTGAGCCGGACTGTGAGGACCACCCCGATGGGGACACCTTGTCACGGAGTGATCACTTTTATTCTTGTTTTATCAGATGAGCATTACATAAGCGCCCCATATTATTTACATGTACTATCACTTATTTACTTGTTGTAGGGTACATGCTCATTTTGTTTTTTAGTTTTAATTTTGTAAGTAGCTGAGTGTTACAGTAGAATGTAGGCAGTAAGGCAGATGTCTGTTGACTCTGGTTCACACTGCAGCCAACCACTAAATGTTCTCCTAGCATTAAGTGTCCCTAGGGACATAGAAGTAGATAAGACCCATACATTGTGCGGAGACTACAGTGGACCTTTTCACCACATATGTGTCTATGCATCATGTAATCATTAGTTTAACATTACACATTGTGATATATATATATTTCTATATATTGTTGCCATATATGAGAATACTCCAGAACACTGATACATTTCTGATACAGTGGAACCTTGGATTACGAGCATAATTTGTTCCAGTAATGTGTTTGTAATCCAAATCGCTTGTATATCAAAGTAAATTTTCTCATAAGAAATCATTGAAATGCAGATGATTCATTCAAGAACCCAAAAATTTTCTACTGTATATATATAAAATCATTACAGTTCTGCAATAACTGCAGTTCTATCGTGTATATACAGTATACATATGTACATGATGTTAATCAGTTACAGTACTTAAATTTGGTTTAGTAGTCGGGTCACACATGTACAGTATCAAGTATGGAGGCTCAATGTTTAGAGTGAGCTGAACATGCAAAGGCTGGAGCCCAGAAGTGAGGAAAAGAGCATGATTGATGGTTTATGGACATGCACTAGAAGCGGTGAGTATTTCTAGCACTGTACTGTATCTGCGAAGGGAGGGAGGTAGAGCACTCTGGTGGGGTGTGGAGAGCTCGGACTGTACTGTATCTGTGCAGGGAGGGAGGTACAGTACTATAGAGGGATGGGGAGAGCTTGGACTGTACTGTATCTGCGCAGGGAGTGAGGTACAGCACTGTGGCGGGGTGGGGAGAGCTCATACTGTACTGTATCTTTGCAAGGAGGAGGTACAGCCAGGGCCGCCGTTACGGCCTTACTGGCCATAATGATTAAGGGGCCCGCCGGGTTTCAGAGGGGGCGTGGCCATTTAAACAGGGGCAGGGGGGCCCGGGCGTGCTGGCGGGGGTCGTGGCTGTTTGGAGCGGGCCCCGCCCCCTCTTGTTTTGTTGCACGGGCAGCGGGCTCCCCCTCACCTGTGAGGAATCGCTGCTGCAGCCGCCGGGCCCCGTCTCCTGACTTCCCTTCTCCGCACCCGGCGGGCCAGGCCAATGCAGGGGGGTGCCGGACTCGGAGCGGCAGCAGTGTCCCAGGATTTATTGAATACTGCTGGGACACTGCCGCTGCATTTACCCCCCTGCGTGCTGGCACTTCCGGGATCAGTGAGTGAGCTCAGCATAGATATCAGAGCAGCTGAGCTCCTCCTGACCCGGAAGCCCTGATGCTGCAGAGAAGATGCCGGCTGCGTGAGGACCGTCTGGGAGCAGGACAAGGTAAGCGCCAATGAGCTGAAGAGAGTCGGGGTGGGGGAACAGGGGCCACATAAAAGGGGCCACAAGAGGAAGAAGCAGGGTGCATGGGGGTCACAATTAGAGGGGAGAAACAAGGAGAATAGGGGACCACAAGAGGGGAGAAGCAGGGATTATGGGGGGCCACAAGAGGGAGGAAGCAGGGTGAATGGGGGACCATAAGAGAAGAAAAACAGGGAGAATGGGGGGCCACAAGAGGGAAGAAGCAGGGTGAATGGGGGCACAAGTCTGAGTCCCTGCCTGTAAATCCTCCATCCATATCTAGTCCGTATGTCCCTGGCTGAGTATGCATGGGTGTGCATGTGTGTGTGCCTGGCTGAGTATGCATGTGTGTGTGCCTGGCTGAGTGTGCATGTGTGTGTGTGCTTGGCTGGGTGTGCATGTGTGTGTGCTTGGCTGAGTGTGCATGTGTGTGTGCCTGGCTGAGTGTGCGTGTGTGTGCGTGCCTGACAGGGTGTGCATGTGTGTGCGTGCCTGGCAGGGTGTGCATGTGTGTGTGTGCCTGGCAGGGTGTGCATGTGTGTGCGTGCCTGGCAGGGTGTACATGTGTGTGAGTGCCTGGCAGGGTGTGCATGTGTGTGTGTGCCTGGCAGGGTGTGCATGTGTGTGCGTGCCTGGCTGAGTGTGCATGTGTGTGTGTGCCTGGCTGAGTGTGCATGTGTGTGTGTGCCTGGCTGAGTGTGTATGTGTGTGTGTGCCTGGCTGAGTGTGCATGTGTGTGTGTGCCTGGCTGAGTGTGCATGTGTGTGTGCCTGACTGAGTGTGCATGTGTGTGTGTGTCTGGCTGAGTGTGCATGTGTGTGTGTGTGTGTGCCTGGCTGAGTGTGCATATATGTGCCTGGCTGAGTGTGCATGTATGTGTGTGCCTGGCTGAGTGTGCTTGTGTGTGTTCCTGGCTGAGTGTGCATGTGTGTGTGTTCCTGGCTGGGTGTGCATGCTTGGCTGGGTGTGCGTGTGTGTACCTGGCTGAGTGTGCATGTGTGTGCAAACGTCCCAAACTCTGATCAGTGGGCTGGGCACAAATATCCTTTTTAGGGTTGTGACAGACACCGCAACAGTAGTCACTTAGAGTCAGACGGTGAGAGAAAGTGAGTCTGCTGACAGCCTTCAGGCTGTGCACAGTCTCCAATGTGTATACATCCCGCAGCATTTAATGTACATATGTCTCCCAGCTGTCTCCAATGTTCCTTTGTCCTACACCTGTCTCCATTGTGCATTTGTCCCGCAGCCATCTTCATTGTGTATACGGGCAGCAGCAGTCTCTATTGTGTATTCTCTATTGTGTGTATAGCCGTAGCCATCTCCATTGTCCATATGGCCAAAAGCCATCTCCATTGTCTATACGGCCCGCAGTCATCTCTATTGTGTATACAGCTAGCAGCTGTCTCTATTGTGTATTATCTATTGTGTATAAAGTTATTGTGTATTCAGCCCACAGGAGTCTCAAGTGTGTATGTGTGTAATATATAATAGAGAGAGAGCGAACGTGTAAAAAAAAAAAAGAAAAACAGCACAAAAATATAGCTAAAAGTGGACTTTATTGCCCAATGGCAAGGCTACACATTGGGCAGTAAAGTCCACCTTTTTCTATTTTTTTTGTGCTGTTTTTCCTTTTTTTACCCTATTGTAAGGAACTATCTGAATTGCTGGTTGGGAAAGCTTTGCACATAAATTGAGGTAAATTTTGGTGCGGTTCCAATTTTTCACTATAAAGATAATGTATGTTTGGGTGGAGGGCGGAGCATGGGTGGAGGGCGGAGCATGGGTGGAGGGCGGAGTCTCAGGGGGGCCCCAAAATTTTGGCAGTAAGGGGCCCCGAAATACCTAGTGGCAGCCCTGGGTACAGCACTGTGACTGGGTGGTAGAGCTTGTACTGTACTGTGTCTGTGCAGGGTGGGAGGTACAGCACTGTGGTGGGGGTAGGGAGAGCTCATACTGTACTGTATCTGCACAGGGAGGAAGGTACAGCACTGTGATGGGTAAGGAGAGATCGTACTGTACTGTATCTGTGCAGGGAGGGAGGTACAGCACTGTGGCGGGGTGGGGAGAGCTCCTACTGTATCTGTGCAGGGAGGGAGGTACAGTACTGTAGATGGGTGGGGAGAGATCGTACTGTACTGTATCTGTGCAGAGAGGGAGGTACAGCACTGTGGTGGATTGGGGAGAGCTCGAACTTTATTTTATCTATGCAGGGAGGGAGATACAGCCCTGTGGCGGGGTGGGGAGAGCTTGTACTGTACTGTTTCTGTGCAGGGAGGGAGGTACAGCACTGTTGAGGTGTGAGAAGAGCTCGTACTTTACTGTATCTGCGCAGGTAGGGAGGTACAGCACTGTGGTGGGGTGGGAAGTGCTCGTACTGTATCTGTGCAGGGATGAAGGTACAGTACTGTGACTGGGTGGTAGAGCTTGTACTGTACTGTGTCTGTGCAGGGTGGGAGGTACAGCACTGCGGTGGGGTAGGGAGAGCTCATACTGTACTGTATCTGCACAGGGAGGGAGGTACAGCACTGTGGTGGGTGGGGAGAGATCGTACTGTACTGTATCTATGCAAGTAGGGAGGTACAGCACTGTGGTGGGGTGGGGAGAGCTCGCACTGTACTGTTTCTTTGTAAGGAGGGAGGTATAGCACTGTGGCGGGGTGAGGAGAGCTCCTACTGTATCTGTGCAGGGAGGGAGGTACAGTACTGTAGATGGGTGGGGAGAGATCGTACTGTACTGTGTCTGTGCAGAGAGGGAGGTACAGCACTGTGGTGGATTGGGGAGAGCTCGAACTTTACTTTATCTATGCAGGGAGGGAGATACAGCACTGTGGCGGGATGGGTAGAGCTTGTACTGTACTGTATCTGCGCAGGTAGGGAGGTACAGCACTGTGGTGGGGTGGGAAGTGCTCGTACTGTATCTGTGCAGGGATGAAGGTACAGTACTGTGGTGGGTGGGGAGAGCTTGTACTGTATCTGCACAGGGAGGGTGGTACAGTACTGTAGATTGGTGGCGAGAGCTCGTACTGGACTGTATCTGTGCAGGGAGGGAGATACAGCACTGTAGAGGGGTGAGGAAAGCTCATACTGTATTTAATTCATTCCAGAAGTCAGGCACCGCTATGCTGCTCCTCTCTCCGCACGGATCTTCTGCTCGCCACCGGAGCTCTGACCGACTGCTGACACTACACCACTCCGCCGTCGTCCACAGACACGTATTGTGCACTTCTGGTTTAGTAGTAATTCTTTTGACAATTAAAGTGGCAGCACTCACCGATCTTCATGGACAAAAATTGATTGCATTTTATAAGAATTGAATTACAGCTGTCTTTTGAGGGTGTTCACACACAGGGGTGCAGGGGGGGGTGCACCCCAGTAACCTGGTGAAGCACCCATCCGTGGCGTGAAACGGTCTGTTGTTAGGTGGATCCCCATCCTCACCCTCCCCGCACCCTCCCTGCACCCCTGTGTGTGAACACCCTTAAAAGACCGCTGTAATGCAATTCTTATAAAATGCAATACATTTTTGTCCATGAAGATCGGTGAGTGCTGCCACTTTAATTGTCAAGCTCATACTGTATATGTGCAGGGAGGGAGGTACAGCACTGTGGCAGGGTGGGGAGAGTTCGTACTATTCTGTATCTTTGCAGGGAGGGAGGTACAGCACTGTGGCGGGGTGGGGAGAGCTTGTACTGCTCTGTATCTTTGCAGGGAGGGAGGTACAGCACTGTGGCAGGGTGGGAAGAGCTCACATTTTGCTCTTAATCCAAATCTCGTTCTTATACCAAGTTACAATTTTTTTAATATATTTGCTTGTCTTGGAAAACACTCTCAAACCAAGTTACTTGTAATCCAAGGTTCCACTGTACTTCGCTTTACTAGGCCATCCCTTATGTTGCAATCATTGAGGTCCTGAGGAAACACTGAAGCCAATCTCTAAGGTCCCCTTCACATCACGTTTTTTGGGGATCCGTGGCTATCCGTTGTAAAACGGATAGCAACGGATCCGGTTTGGCTCCTCATTTACCCTATGTGCATGGATGGGCATGGATTAATTCTTATTGGCCATCCGTATGTGCAGGGATCCGATTATGTCCATTGTTTTCATGTCCCCAAAATCGGAGACTGCTCCGATTTTGGGCTGCCTTCAAAAAAGCGGACCCAATCAGACAGCATTGGATCCGACGCTGTCAGAATCAAATAACATGGGGTCTATGGAGCTCGGATCCAGGAAAAAACAGGATCGTTTCCCGGATCTGGTTTTAGTGTACTGAGCATGCTCCGTACACTAAAACTGCTCTGTTCAGTGTAATTTCACTTTAACAGTGTGTCTACATACACACTGCTAAAGTGAAATTAAAGAAAGCAATGGTTAAAAAAAAAAAAAAAAAAAATGTTCACCTCTCCGTCGAGTGTCCCGCGATGCGAGGCATCCACGTCCAATCGCTGCAGGTCCTTAATCAGCTGACCGGGTGGAGCGACAACCCGATCAGCTGATGTGTCACATGACAGCATCAGCTGAGCAGTGTTATTCGCCGTCAAAACTGATCAGTGGGCAATTGAAACCGCTCAGCTGATGCTGTCATGTGACATATCAGCTGATCGGGTTGCTGCCCCGCCCGGTCAGCTGATTAAGGTCCTGCAGCCATTGGACGTGGACGCCTCGCATCGTAGGACAGTCAGCGGATAGGTGAGCAATTTTTTTTATATTCTCAACCATTGCTTATTTCCTTTCTTTCCCTTTCGCAATGTATGTAGATACATTGCGAAAGTAAAAGTACAGCTCCCAGCTCTTTCACAGAAATAGCATCCGGAGTTACACATCTAGTCCTGTCAGTTCCTGTCTGTGTGGTCCTGCAAAAAAACAGGACCCCCGCAGACAGGAAAAAAATGTAATGTGAAGGGGGCCTTACCAACACGGTCCATTGCTCAAAAGGTTTTTTATACCATGGTTTGTCTGTGATATAATTAAAAGTAGAAATATACCCTGTTTCCCCAAAAGTAGGACCTGTGGGGGGATGCTTTGGTACATGTTCTGTATAAATAAGGGGGCGGGTGTGGGGTCCAACACTGAAACGAGGGGACTCAATTACATTTTTTCTATAACTGCTAATAATCATGATTTAAACGTTCACCTCTTTTGCCATTGATATTTAGTCCGTTACGTTCCGGCGTCTGTCTTGTTCTCTCCCTCACTGCTCCATTCAGTTATCTGACTGTGCCGTCTCCATCTCTCCGCAGCTGAAATTCAGGACTCAGATCCTCAGGACTCGGAGGACACAATCGTATCTGTCTGCAGCGAGCAGGAGATTGCTCTCCTCCGACAGTAAGTATTAATGTGGAAGAGGAGGAGGAAATCAAAGGAACAAAGTAGGAAAGAAGAATGACATATTTACCCCTCGGGGGCCGGTGTGCGGAGCAGATTAGCTGCCCTTGTACAGGAGATGGATCGAAAGAAAGACAAAGAAGTGCACAGTCAGCAGTGGAGCGAACGAGGGAGACGTGTCAGAGTACACAACTCATCTGATAATACTGAGCGTCCTATCTGCATTGCATACAAGGTACATTTACTGAACGCACAACTTAGAGGAATTCATACAAAAACAAAAATAATGGAATACTCAGAGGAAAAGCAGGAAGAAAATAAGAGCAAAAACTGGATACTTTTGAGCTGGTGATAGGTCCTCTTTAAAGGGAATCTGTCTGCAGGTTTTTGCTATGTAAGCTGAAGACAGCAGGAGATAGAAGCTGACACACAGATTTCAACCATGTTTCATTTATTATTCTGCGTTCTGTTGTTTACTTATAGTGAAAGTTTTATCACCTGGGATTATCATTGCCAGACTACACTAGTCTGCCCTCTCTGATTAGCAGCTCACTGTCTTTAGACACTGTACACCCCTGGTGTAGACAGGTTAGCTTTTTCAGTTCTGCTGCATTGCTAAATCTAAAATCACTGATTGTGCCAGAACTGCTGTCCCTAGTAAACTAAGGGTACCTTTACACGCGGCTACATTTCTAGGGTGGCTACAGGTAACTTGCTGGTTGCAGTGAAATCATGGAGAGATTATTCCATTTGTACACAGCAACAAGATAGAACCTTGTCTCCATGATTTCACTGCAACCAGTAAGTTACCTGTAGCCACCCTAGAAATGTAGCCGTGTGTAAAGATACCCTAAGTGATAAATCATTGGATTCAGGGTCTCTTTGCCTACATCATGCTGCTCTCACATGAGATAACAAAAACCTGCTGATAGATTCCCTTTAATGGTTGTCCCATGAACAAAAGTACTATTTAACCAATTGATAATGGAAAAAAGCTCCTCTATATAGTCGGGCAAAAGACACAAGATACAAAGAGGGGGAGGGCACTATTATTAGTTTATTTCTTTTCAGCAAATATCATATAAAAATATATCCAATTATGAGAATGCTTAAATTTCCATCATTAAAGGTACCTTTACACGCCGCTACAGAGGGTTGAAAACAACAGGGTTTCGGAGACAAATGTACTGTATCTTGCACCGTCAAATCAACCCGAGGTAGCGGCGTGTAAATCAGGTTGTTGCCACCCGTCACTTGCGGCACCTGTTTCAGAGCAGTGCTCTAAAACAGGTTGATTTCAACCCGATGGTAGCGGCGTCTAAATAAGGTACGGTAAGGTTTTTTCGCCACCTAGTTAACTCCCTGGGGCGTGACACAGCCTCCGGGATACCGCCCCCCTTCAGCGATCATTGGAGGAAGCTCCTGCGTTGCGATTGGTTGTCGCTGCATAGGGCAGCATATTTAAGGAGCTGACCAGTCACACTACACAATTGCAATAGCGTCATGTATTAGTCAGCCTTCCTGCGCTGGCTGGCCAATCATGATGCTATTGCATTGTCCAATCACCGTACGAGCGTCTTGTAATCCACAACTCTGGCACGCCTATGTGTTGTCCCTGCTGCCCCAGGTCCTCCCATATTACCTTCTGTAGTGGCGTGTAAATGAGGGACGGTGCTCTACAGAAGGTAACTTGTGGCACCCGTCGGTGCCTCCAGAGATAGATTAAACCGTCTGTAGAGCACCTTGTAGCGGCGTGTAAAGGCGGTATCGGGTACCGTTTGCAACCATTGGTGCGTGCTCGTGTACGTGAGACACCCGGTTGTTTCTAACCTTCTGTAGCGGTGTGTAAAGGTACCTTTATTGATTACATAGGTACAGAGGTTAAAAAAAGACCTCAGTCCATCAAGTTCATCTTTCATTCACCAATTATACATTTTTTGTCACTAAATTATCTATAACCCAGAATGTTCTGTGTACCGAGGAATCATCCAGCCCTTCTATAAAAGTGTCGACCATTACTACCTCTTGTAGTAGGACATTCCACAGTGACTGCTCTAACTGTAAAGAATCCTTTCCTACATTCCACTGTTTGACTTCTCTAACTGTACAGAACCCTTTCCTGCATTCCACAGCCTGACTGCTCTAACTGTAATGAATCCTTTCTGACATTCCACAGCTTGACGGCTCTAACTGTACAGAGTTCTTTCCTGCATTCCACAGCCTGACTGCTCTAACTGTAATGAATCCTTTCCTACATTCCACAGCGTGAGGTCTCTAACTGTAAAGAATCCTTTCCTACATTCCACAGTGTCTGATCTAACTGTAAAGAATCCTTTCTTTCATTTCACAGCCTTACTGCTCCAACTGAAAAGAAGGTTTTCCTGCATTGCACAGTCTGACTACTCTAACTGTACAAAACCCTTTCATGCATTCCGCAGCCTGACTGCTCTAACTGTACAGAACCCTTTCTTATATTCCACAGCCTGACTGCTCTAACTGTACAGAACCCTTTCTTATATTCCACAGCCTGACTGCTCTAACTGTACAGAACCCTTTCTTATATTCCACAGCCTGACTGCTCTAACTGTACAGAACCCTTTCTTATATTCCACAGCCTGACTGCTCTAACTGTACAGAACCCTTTCATGCATTCCGCAGCCTGACTGCTCTAACTGTACAGAACTCTTTTTTATATTCCACAGCCTGACTGCTCTAACTGTACAGAACCCTTTCTTATATTCCACAACCTGACTGCTCTAACTGTACAGAACCCTTTCTTATATTCCACAACCTGACTGCTCTAACTGTAAAGAACCCTTTCCTGCATTCCACAGCCTGACTGCTCTAACTGTACAGAACTCTTTTTTATATTCCACAGCCTGACTGCTCTAACTGTACAGAACCCTTTCTTATATTCCACAGCCTGACTGCTCTAACTGTACAGAACCCTTTCTTATCTTCCACAGCCTGTCTGCTCTAACTGTAAAGAACCCTTTCCTGCATTCCACAGCCTGACTACTCTAACTGTACAGAACTCTTTTTTATATTCCACAGCCTGACTGCTCTAACTGTACAGAACCCTTTCTTATCTTCCACAGCCTGTCTGCTCTAACTGTAAAGAACCCTTTCCTGTATTCCATTATCGTTATTATTTTTTGTGTATGTCACTTTATCCCATTCTGTGTGATATAAACCTCATATTAGGTGTTTATTAAGCTTTGATTTGGACTCTTAAATGTGTGCCATAATCCTCGGCTGAGCAGGAGCAGGTGTTTTTTAGTGGCTTCCTAAGAGCTGAGTCTCCATTGATGACGTGTCCACATTCCCCCATAGGGCAATGGTGGTGAGATGACCCCTTGCCATTTTTCTAGCAAGGTGCAGATATGGGATCATTATTAGAAGTGCGTCCTCGGCAGTGCGCTGTTCTGTCATCATGACCCCGGTTATATTCCACTCTTCAATAGCTGAAAGTTTGCTAAGTGTTCTGCCTCTCAACAAAGGACGACAAAGTTTCGTTTTCTGTAAGATGCGTCCCTGGTGATGTCTGTGAAACGAGCTGACAGAGCGCACAGGTGTACGGAGATGTGACAAGATGCCAGCGGGAGCCATTGCTCTCTGTGCCTGGAAATGAGCAGCTGCTTCCCAGTGTGCAGTACATTTCCGGAGCAGCAAATAATTATGGAGCTTTACAAAGAAGCCTGGAAGTTGCGCTTGTTGTCTTTTATGCCTTTAGCAGGTTTTTATTTTTTATTAAAGTGACATGGAGCCAAAAAAAAAGAAACAGATGCAAAAACAATGTGTCCCTGAAAGCCCCCGAACACAGCTCTGCTCGCTCCTGTGGTTGGCATACGTAAAGCCCTCGATCTGAGAACCCGAACACTGAAAATGATTGTAAAGTCTATATTCACTGTGAATTCTGAACTGTAAAGTCTGATTCATTCATACTTACCAGCAACTGATTAAATAGGACCTGTCACCAAACCAGGCATGGTGATCTAATTACAGCACTGGATGCAGCATGTCTGCTGCATCCAGGCAAGGGGTCCCCCAGCACTTGAGCCCCCCTGTACCCCGAGATAATACACTTAGAAAACTTACATGCTGCAGCCAGAAAGGAGGTGGCTAGGGGCAGAAGCCAAGGGCAGATTCACACCCCCTGCATGTGTAATCTGCCCACCGCTGTCTCACTGATGCCAATCATTGTCTCCCTTGTCTAAGTATAATACAGAGTTTATTTTAGAAATGGCCGCTTAGCTCCGTCCCCTGTGGTCACGTCACCACTTATACCCGCCCTGCTCTATGCTTAACATAGAGCAGGGCGGGTATAAGCGGTGATGTCACTGCAGGAGGCGGGGTGGCCGGACTCCTGCTCTGACATCACCACCTTTCCCCGCCCTGCTCTATGTTAACCATTGAGCAGGGCGGGTATAAACGATGACGTCACCGCAGGGGGTGGGGCTAAACGGCCATTTCTAAAAAAAAAAAAAAATCTGTGCTATGCTGCAGAAGAGGGAGACAATGATTGGCAGCGGTGGGCAGATTACACATGCAGGGGGTGTGAATCTTCCCTTCGGCTCCAGCGTCTAGCCACCTCCTTTATGGCTTCACAATGTAAGTTTTCTAAGTGTATTTACTCGGGGTACAGGGCGGCTCAAGTACTGGGGGACCCCTTGCCTGGATGCAGCAGACCTGCTGCATCCAGTACTGTAATTAGATCACCATGCCTGGTTTGGTGACAGGTCCTCTTTAAGAGAGAAAAAAAGGAAGAAAAATCCTTTATTTCAAATCATTAAAAACATGATAAAAATGGAAAAGAATCATCAGAGACTTTCCTACGCGTTTCAGATTGTAAGGTCCTTAATCCATTCATTTCAGGCCCTTCAAATCGCTGAGACCTTACATCCATCAGTGCTCGCTCCGCTAACTATCCAAAGTGTCAAGGAGTGAGAAATCTGAAAATGACGGCAACTGAAAGGGGTTGTGCCACCAACAATTGTATATTTTAATTAATAGATTTTAGAATAGTAATAAAGTCCACAAATGGATGGGTTAAAAAAAAAATGTTCCTGTCCCGAGATATTCTTATAAATGTGTCCCTGTGCAATGGATGTATCCGACCATGCAGAAACAGGTGGGATATACCAGAGCTCCTGGGCAGGAGTGGGAGTAAGAGAGTATACAGACATTACAGCCGAAGATCGCAGAATATAAGAGTATACAGACATTACAGCTGGGGATCACAGAATATAAGAGTATACAGACATTACAACCGGAGATCACAGAATATAAGAGTATACAGACATTACAGCCGGGGATCACAGAATATAAGACTATACAGACATTACAGCCAGTGATCACAGAATATAAGAATATACAGACATTACAGCCGGGGATCACAGAATATAAGAGTATACAGACATTACAGCCAGGGATCACAGAATATAAGAGCATACAGACATTACAGCTAGTAATCACAGAATATGAGAGTATACACATAATACAGCCAGGGATCACAGAATATAGGAGTATACAGACATTACAGCCGGGGATCACAGAATATAAGAGTATACAGACATTATAGCCAGGGATCACAGAATATAAGAGTATACAGACATTACAGCCGGGGATCACAGAATAGAAGAGTATACAGACATTACAGCAAGGGATCACAGAATATAAGCTTATACAGACATTACAACCGGAGATCACAGAATATAAGAGTATACAGACATTACAGCCAGGGATCACAGAATATAAGAGTACTAGATGGCAGCCCGATTCTAAAGAATCGGGTATTCTAGCCTATGGTTATTAGGGTATACGGGGGCTCAGTGGTTAGCAGACTATACAGCGGCTGAGTGGTTAGCAGAGTATACGGAGGCTCAGTGGCTCATAGTCTGCTTTAGGGCAGAGTGCAGTGGTCAGGGGCAGAGTGCAGTGGTCAGGGGCAGAGTGCAGTGGTGGGGCCAGAGTGCAGTGGTGGGGCCAGAGTGCAGTGGTGGGGCCAGAGTGCAGTGGTCGGGGGCCCGATGCAATTGCATCGGGAGCGCGGTGAAATGAATTGTGTGTATACAGGCGGGTCAGTGGGTAGCAGAGTATACAGGGGGCTCTGAGGGTAGCAGATTATACAGACGGCTCTGTGGGTAGCAGAGTATACAGGCAGTTCTGTGGATAGCAGAGTATGATGTGGCGGGAGGCTGTAGGGGTGAGGAGAGGTGCGGCTGGAGGAGTGAGGAGAGGTGCGGATGGAGGGGTGAGGAGAGGTGCGGCTGGAGCGGCGACATGACCGTTCGGCACACCTCTGCTCCTCCAGGCTGCAGACATTACGGCGGTCGTCTCCCGCCCGTGATGTGTGTCTTAGGCAGTTTAGGGGCAGCCGTAAGCGTGGCGGGGCTGCCTGAGTCCCACTTCGCTTAGGGCCGGCATGTTGGTCCACCCTGGACCGGTGTAGCGCTGTGGTGACGTCACTTTGGTGATGACAAAGTGACGGAAGTGCTGGCTAAAGTGACGGAAGTAAGCCATCGGGTTTTATATATTAGATATAGCAGCACTATGGTATATGGCGGTACAGTATAGTACATGTATAGCAGCACTATAGTATATGGCAATATATTACAGTATATGTACAGGTGCACTATAGTATGTGGGGGTATTTTATAGCACATGTATAGCAGCGCTATGGTATATGGCAATACATTACAGTACATGTATAGCAGCGCTATGGTATATGGTGGTACATTACATTACATGTATAGCAGCGCTATAGTATATGGCGATACATTACAGCACATGTATAGCAGCACTATAGTATATGGCAGTATATTACAGTATATGTAGAGTTGCACTATAGTATATCGTGGAATTTTATAGCACATGTATAGCAGCACTATAGTATATGGCGATACATTAGAGTACATGTATAGCAGCACTATGGAATATGGCAATATCAGCTCCCCCGATCCTCCTCCAAAAAATAAAAAAATCCTCAGTGAGGATTACTCACCTGTCCGCCGGCTCGCTCTACCTTCGTTTCTAGGTCCTACAGGGCTTTAGGAACGTCGTTGCCTGGGAAACCGTTCAGCTGATAGGTCACAATACCACTAAACTGCCAGGGGGCAGGATGGAGCGGCGGTGGGGCGGATGGAGCCGGTGTGGGGGGCAGGGTGGACCTAGTGTGGTGGGAGCAGGATGGAGCCGGCGTGGGGGGACAGGATAGAGCCGTGCGGGGGGCAGGATGGATGAGCTGGTGTGGGGGGGGCAGGATGGAGCCGGTGGGGGGGTAGGATGGAGCCGGCGGGGGGGTAGGATGGAGCGGGTGGGGGGGGCAGGATGGAGCCGACGGGGGGGAGGGGCAGGATGGAGCCGGCGGGGGGGCAGGATGGAGGCGGCGAGGGGGCAGGATGGAGCCGGCGGGGGGGCAGGATGGTGCCGGCGGGGGGGGGCAGGATGGTGCCGGCGGGGGGGGGCAGGATGGAGCCGGTGGGGGGAGGATGGGAGGCGGATGGAGCGGCGGGGGGGCAGGATGGAGCCGGCGGGGGGGGGCAGGATGGTGCCGGCGGGGGGGGGCAGGATGGTGCCGGCGGGGGGGGGCAGGATGGAGCCGGTGTGTGGGGGGCAGGATGGAGCGGGCGGGGGGGCAGGATGGAGCTGGTGTGGGGGGGGCAGGATGAAGCCGGCGGGGGGGGGCAGGATGGAGCCGGCGGGGGCGGGGCAGGATGGAGCCGGCAGGGGGGGCAGGATGGTGCCGGCGAGATGGCAGGATGGTGCCGGCGGGGGGGGAGAAGGATGGAGCTGGGGGGGGGGGTAGGATGGATAGGATGGAACGGGCGGGGGGGCAGGATGGAGCTGGCGGGGGGGGAGGGGCAGGATGGAGTCGGGGGCGGGGGGCAGGATGGAGCCGGCGTGGGGGTGGTGGAATGGAGCCGGCGGGGGGTGAGGATGGAGCGGGCAAGGGGGCAGGACGGAGCTGGTGTGGGGGGGGGGAAGGATGGAGCCGGGGGGCGGTGGGGGGGGGAAGGGATGGAGCCGGGAGGGGGGGTAGGATGGAAGGCATGGGAGGAGGGCGTGGGGGGGGGCAGGATGGAGCTGGCGGGGGGGGGAAGGATGGAGTCGGGGGGTGGGGGGCAGGATGGAGCCGGCGGGGGGCGGCAGGATGGAGCGGCGGGGGGGGCAGGAGGATGGGGGCGGGGCGGATGGGGGGGGGGGGAAGGATGGAGCGTGGGGGGGAGGATGGATGGCTGGAGGATGGAGGGGGGCGGGGGGCAGGATGGAGCTGGCGGGGGGGGAGGGGCAGGATGGAGTCGGGGGCGGGGGGGGCAGGATGGAGCCGGCGTGGGGGTGTGGAATGGAGCCGGCGGGGGGTGAGGACGGAGCGGGCAAGGGGGCAGGACGGAGCTGGTGTGGGGGGGGGGGGAAGGATGGAGCCGGCGGGGGGGCAGGATGGAGCCGGGGGGGGGAAGGGCAGAATGGAGCCGGCGGAGGGGGGGTAGGATGGAGCGGGCAGGGGGTGCAGGATGGAGCCGGCAGGAAGGCAGGATGGAGCTGGTATGGGGGGGTAGAATGGATAGGATGGAGCGGGGCGGGGGGGGGCAGGATGAAGCCGGCGGGGGGGGCAGGATGGAGCTGGTGTGGGGGGGGCAGGATGGAGCTGGTGTGGGGGGGCAGGATGGAGCCGGCGTGGGGGCAGGATGGAGCTGGTGGGGGGGGGCAGGATGGAGGCGGTGGGGGGTAGGATGGAGCGGGCGGGGGGTGCAGGATGGAGCTGGTGTGGGGGGGGCAGGATGGAGGCGGCGGGGGGGGGTAGGATGGAGCGGGCAGGGGGTGCAGGACGGAGCCGGCGGGGGGTCAGGATGGCGCTGGTGTGGGGGGGGGCAGGATGGAGCTGGCGGGGGGGTAGGATGGAGAGGATGGAGCGGGCGGGGGGGGCAGGATGGAGCCGGCGGGGGGGGGGCAGGATGGAGTTGGCGGGGACGGGGGGTAGGATGGAGCCGGGGGGGAGCAGGATGGAACTGTTGTGGGGAGGGGCAGGATGGAACTGTTGTGGGGGGGGGCAGGATGGAGCCGGTGGGCGGCAGGATGGAGCCGGGGGACAGGATGCAGTGGGCGGGGGGGGGGCAGGATGGAGTGGAGGGGGGGGCAGGATGGAGCCGGCGGGGGGGGGCAGGATAGAGTCGGCGGGGACGGGGGGTAGGATGGAGCCGGGGAGGAGCAGGATGGAACTGTTGTGGGGAGGGGCAGGATGGAGCCGCAGGGGGGCAGGATGGATCCGGGGGGCAGGATGCATCGGGCGGGGGGGCGGGCAGGATGGAGTGGAGGGGGGGGCAGGATGGAGCCGGCGGGGGGGAGGTGTGCTATGGAGCCGAGGTGGGGGGGGCAGGTTGGAGCCGGTGGGGGGTAGGGGCAGGATGGAGCCGGTGGGAGGGGGTGGGGTGGCAGGATGGTGGTGGCAGGGGGAGGGGCAGGATGGATGGCAGGATGCTCACCCGTGTGCCAGCTCGCAGGACCTGTGGTTGCCTGGGAAACCGATAAGCTGATCGGTTTCCCAGGCAACCACAGGTCCTCAAGCCATGGAGCTAGAAGACGTACATGGAGCGCGCCGGCGGAAGGGTGAGTATCCTCTATGAGGCTTTTTTTATTTTTAGTAGAAGCAAGCAGGGGGGAGGCCGCAGGAGCCGCGGGGGGGCAGGAGGAGCCGCGGGGGGGCAGGAGGACCCGCAGGGGGGCTGCAGGAGCGGGGGAGCTGCTGGGAGGGCAGGAAAAGGCGCGGGGGGGCAGGAAAAGGTGCGGGGGGGCCGCATGTGTGGCGGGCGGGAGACAACCGGCTGACGCCGGTCGTCTCCCGAGCGTGTGTGTATATGCAGCCGTAAGCGTGGCGGGGCTGGCCGAGTCCCGCTCCGCTTATGGCCGCCATGTTGGTCCACCCTGGACGGGTGTAGCGCAGCGCTGACGTCACTTAGCCGATGACAAAGTGACGGAAGTGCTGGGCAAAGTGACGGAAGTGGCCTTCGGCTTTTATATATTAGATACAGATATTACAGCCAGGGATCACAGAATATGAGTATACAGACATTACAAACAGGGATCACAGAATATAAGAGTATACAGACATTACAGACGGGGATCACAGAATATAAGAGTATACAGACATTCCAGCCGGGGATAACAGAATATAAGAGTATACAGACATCACAGCCGGTGATCACAGAATATAAGAGTATACAGACATTACAGCCAGCGATCACCGAATATAAGAGTATACAGACATTACAGCCGGGGATCACAGAATATAAGAGTATACAGACATTACAGCCAGGGATCACAGAATATAAGAGTATACAGACATTACAGCCCGAGATCACAGGATATAGGAGTATACAGACATCAGCTGGGGATCACAGAATATAAGAGTATACAAACATTACAGCCCGGGATCACAGGATGTAGGAGTATACAGACATCAGCTGGGGATCACTGGTATTATTGTCTTTATTTAATTTGTCTTAAATGAAAAAACACAAAAGAGAATGAAGCAAAAAGCAAAACATTGATCATTTCACACAAAACTCCAAAAATGGGCCACACAAAAGTATTGACACCCTCAGCCTAATACTTGGTTGCACAACCTTTAGCCAAAATAACTGCGATCAACCGCTTCCGGTAACCATCAATGAGTTTCTTACAATGCTGTGCTGGAATTTTAGACCATTCTTTTTTGGCAAACTGCTCCAGGTCTCTGATATTTGTAGGGTGCCTTCTCCAAACTGCCATTTTTAGATCTCTCCACAGGTGTTCTATGGGATTCAGGTCTGGACTCATTGCTGGCCACCTTAGAAGTCTCCAGTGCTTTCTCTCAAACCATTTTCTAGTGCTTTTTGAAGTGTGTTTTGGGTCATTGTCCTGCTGGAAGACCCATGACCTCTGAGGGAGACCTAGCTTTCTCACACTGGGCCCTACATTATGCTGCAAAATTTGTTGGTAGTCTTGAGACTTCATGATGCCATGCACACGGTCAAGCAGTGCAGTGCCAGAGGCAGCAAAGCAACCCCAAAACATCAGGGAACCTCCGCCATGTTTGACTGTAGGGACCGTGTTCTTTTCTTTGAATGCCTCTTTTTTTCTCCTGGAAACTCTATGTTGATGCCTTTGCCCAAAAAGAGAGAACATTTTTGCAAAACGTTTTAGGCTTTCTCAGGTAAGTTTTGGCAAACTCCAGCCTGGCTTTTTTATGTCTCGGGGTAAGAAGTGGGGTCTTCCTGGGTATCCTACCATACAGTCTCTTTTCATTCAGACGCAGACAGATAGTACGGGTTGATACTGTTGTACCCTCGGACTGCAGGGCAGCTTGAACTTGTTTGGATGCTAGTCGAGGTTCTTTATCCACCATCCACACAATCTTGCGTTGAAATCTCTCGTCAATTTTTTTTTTCCGTCCACATCTAGGGAGGTTAGCCACAGTGCCATGGGCTTTAAACTTCTTGATGACACTGTGCACAGTAGACACAGGAACATTCAGGTCTTTGGAGATGGACTTGTAGCCTTGACATTGTGTCGAGCCCACTGGGGCGGGGTACTTGGTACCGGACCGAGTCTGCTGCTGGGCAAGTCACGGGTGGTCCTGGTCCGGACCGTGTCCTGGGCCCTGGCAATAATAAGGGGATATTTACAGGGAAAATGTCAGTCATGACGCCACCCACAGTGTGCGGCCAGTAATGGGGCCACCGCTGCCGCAGAACCTCCGGGGATGATGTAATGGCAGCAAGGATGGAATAGTTCTCCGTGGGCAGAACTGTGTTCCCCGGGGCAGTGTTGGTTAAAGTCTATTGTGTAGTGTGCAGGCCTGGTGCTGGGTGAAGTACACTTACTGTCCAGATGCTACAGGAATCCTCCTTCAGTGTTGGAGTCTGCACGCTGTGGCTCTCCAGGTGTAGATCTGCTGCAAACCTGTATGGAAGGAGTCGTGTTCAGGCAGAGAGATGCAAAGGAGTCTTGTTCAGGGTTCACCGTGTTTTACTTCTCCAGTTCTCAAGTACAGTTTACAGTTCAGTTACAGTTCTTAGTTCAGTTCTCGATTACACAGACACACTCTCCCCTCCGGGTTCCCTTTACCCCCTGCAACTAGGCCTTTCCTACTGTGACCCCTCACTCTGTCTCTGCGTCCTTCCCAGACTGTTGACTCTCTCTCTGTGTTCACTTTGGTGTGCGTGACTCCGGACAGTATGGAGGTGGCTCGGACTCCTGTGAGCCCTCCAAGTTGCCACTGAGCTGCCTGTCCATTGGGGTAGGGACCCTAACGTGTAGTTGTGGTCCCCGTCGGTTGTCTGGGGATGCCGCGTGAAGCTACGGTCCCCTCTAGAGCCGACACTCTACTTCAGCCTAGCCTCCAGCAGTCCTCCCGTGTGAGGCTCTACCAGGCTCTCTCTACTGTGTCTTTGGGTAATATAGGAGGGCTACTCCGCCTGCAGTCTGCCGTCTCGACCGTGTTGCTAGGGACCAGTGTCACTGTCCCTCTCTTCCCTCACACTCCCAGGGTGCTGGCTTCGGACGTGCTTTCTCTATGCGGCTTGCACTGGCTCTGTTCAGATTCTGCGCTCCTACACCCCACTCTGCCAGGACGTGTGATCTCAGTCTTTTCATCTCAGCCTACCTCGGCCTACTTATGGATCAAGAATCCTCTTTATTCACCACAACATGTTTCCACAAAGGCTTATCGTCTTCCTCAGATGGATTCACCTGAGGAAGACGATAAGCCTTCGTGGAAACATGTTGTGGTGAATAAAGAGGATTCATGATCCATAACTACCTGCCTTATCTGTGCCCCTGCGCTCGCTATCGAATAACCTTAATTGAACTGTTGGATCTCACCTCTGTGTGAGTTATTCAGAAGCTGCGGGGCACATTGCTGAAAATCCTTCACTACCTGTGGAGCACCGGACCTGTGGGAACGTCGACAACGGTGATTGGTGATAATTCGTGACCGCAGACACCACGTGACTGACAGGCGGCTGGCAAATGGACGGCTCCTCCGGCCCAGGTGGCCTTGAGAATACACTAGAGTTGTGCGGAGGTGGCACAACCTGAAAAGGTGAGAGCCCCCCTGTCACAACTTTCCCTTCCCCTTCAAAGTGCATGTGGGTTCTCCCTATGGGAGCGCTTTTCTCTCTCTTTTTGTATTACCTCAGCCTACTGACTCCTTCCTGCTCCCCATGCTCTATATCTACCCTCTGTCACCTGACTATGTGTTTGCCCACCCACTGTCTCTAAACCCACCACCCCTCGCCTGCCTAGAGTTCCCAGGCTCCGGGTTGGGTGCTGCCCTCTACTGTACGTGGGTGTGTGGGCTTTGAGGGTGTTGGTGTTCAACTTGCAGTTTTGTAAGATGATGCTTCAGGATTTTTATTTTATGGAAACTTAATGTGATCCCCTTTTTCTTGTCCTAACTCTTCCTAACACTTTACTAATATATTTCTACAATGTTCTCTGCTCCTATAAGCTGATATCTAAGAGACTTATCAATATCTTTATTGTTGTTGTAGCTTTGATCCCTCCGGGCTGCAGACTGGAATTGGACCAGCTGAGCAGGACACATCACTGGAGGGGGCTGATTGGAGATTGAACTGTAGTCTAGACTGCTATCACTCACAGAGAGGCAGCCCCGCCCTCACTAGTGACGTGCCCTGCTCAGTTGGTCCGATTCCGGTGTGCAGTCCGGAAGGATCAAAGCAACAAGAAAAATGAAAGTATTTATGAGTCTCATAGAGATAAGATTACAGGAGCAGGGAAGATAGCAGAAGTATATTGGGAAAGTGTTAGTTAGGGATAGTTAGGATAAAAGGAAGCTAATCAAATTAGTAGCAGAAAACCTCTTCAAATTATATTAAAGTAGTTTAGTCACCAGGTCAAAAGTGTCCACTTTTATTTTTTCTTGTCTTCTGAGTATTCTGTTGATTTTCTTTTATGAATCCACAATGTGGATCCAGAGATACGGACCTTTTTATTTCAGTGCAAGTTATTTTATGGCCTCTACAAGGGGCAGGGCATGCAGATTATCTGGGGGCGTGTCTTTAGGCTGATCTGTAGAATTACCCCGGTGAAGACCATAAAAGTAGCCTGAAATAAAAAGGCTCATATCTCTGGAACCGTGTGGTGGATTTAAAAAAGGAAAATAGTGGAATATTCAGTGGAACAGAGGGAATAAAATAAGAGTAAAAAGCTGGACACTTGCGATCTGGTGACAGGTCCCCTTTAAGAATTAGTGCATAAAAAAAAATGAGCTGAGTTGAAATGTGACCGCAATTTCCTGGTAATCCCTGCAGAATGAGCGCAGACAGCGCAGCGTCCCCGCTCTGCTGTCATGGCTTTATCCTGAAGAACAATTATAGAAAGTGGATGGGGAAGAGCAGGAGGTTACTATGGAGACATTCCGGCTTTATTCCTATGGCAGAACGGTTAAATAAAGGTCCTGAGCGAAACCCAACTGTGATCAACAGGTTCTGTACAGAGGAAGAAGCTGCAGACACTGCAGATGGCAGAAGAAAAGCAAAGCTCCAATTACCCAAATATTGGTCACACTGAGGTCACACTGAGGGGGCGCTCACATCCGCGTATTAACTCACCAAGTGCAATCCGATAAGAAATCAAGTTGCCCTCGCATCAATATTAAACAATAGGACAATGTCCACCTGTGAGTTTTACCTCAGCTGGAAACAACCTGAGGAAAATATCACACATGCTGCGTATGGCCACGTATACCACTGGAGACTCACCAAAGTAGGTACAGTTTAAGCTGGCTATATTTTAATTAGATGGGTGCCCGATGCTATCACGTTGGGAGTGTGGTGATGTCACGATGGGGGCAGGCTCTGTGGCGCTGGGCACGGTGGACGTCTCTCCCCTCGTGCTCTCTTCCCCTGTTCGCGCTCTCTCTTCCCCCTGTGTGCTGTCTTCTCTCCTCATGTGTTCTCTCCTTTGACCTGTCATCTCCCTGTGCACTCTCCCCTGTGTGCTGTCTCTCTCCCCCTGTCTGCTCTCTCTCTCCCCCTTGTGTGCTCTCTCCACTTTGAGCTCTCACCCTGTCCACACTCCTGTGCACTTCCTATTGCCCCTGTGCACTCACCACCTATGGGCTCTCTCTCCTCCATGTACTCTCTTCTCCCCTGTTCTGTCTTCTCCCCTTGTGTGCTCTCTCTCCATTTTGAGCTCTCCCCCTGCCCACACTCTCTCCTCCTGTGCACTTCCTCTAGCCCTGTGCACTCACCACCTATGGGCTCTCTCTCCTCCATGTACTCTCTTTCTCCCTGTGCTGTCTTCTCCCCTTGTGTGATCTCTCCTTTGAGCTGTCTCCCCCTGTATGCTAGTATAAAGTTTTAGCCCTGGCACATATTGCATGAAAAAAGAAAGAGGAACATGCTACCATTTTGCTCTTTCTTTTTTCACTCAATGTGTGCCAGGGCTAAAACTTTATGCTATTTGACTTTTTTCCCTTGAGCACCTAATTAGTGGTTGAGCTTGATGCTATACTTCTAACTATCCCCCTGTATGTTGTCTCCCCCATGCGCTCTCTTTCTCTTCTGTGCACTCTCCCTGTTGTGCTGTCTCTCTCCACCTATGCTGTCTTCTCCCCTCATGTGCTCTCCCCCCTGGGCGCTCTCTCTCCCTCCTGTGCTGCCTTTTCCCTTCGTGTGCTTTCTCCTTTGGGCTGTCTCACCCTGTGCACTCTCCCTGTTGCGCTGGCTCTCTCCCCCGTGCTGTCTTCTCCCCTCATGTGCTCTCTCCTTTGAGCTGTCTACCCCTGGTGTGCTGTGTCTCTGCTCCACTGTGTGCTCTCCCCTCAGAACTGTTTCCACCCCTTTTGCACTCAGACAACTGTGTGCTGCCTTTCTCCCCCCTGTGCTGTCATCTTCTCCCCTTCGAGCCCAGGTGTGCAAAGATGGCGTTGTCGTGAGTGTAATAATTTAAAGAAGACTGTCACACCTACAGGTTCAGTTGCTAGCTGGAAAAAAAACTGTGCATGCACATGCTGGGTCACGACTCCGCTATCTTTGTATACCCTGGTGTCCAATGATGGCGGCCTCTTGAGTAAGTGCACATGCGCCCACCGGGTATACGCAATCACAATTACTGAGGAGCGTGATATGAGGTTATCTGAATGCAGTGCGGTTATGTAAGTAGATAAAGCAATGTTGTCTAAAGAGATGATAAATGCATAGTTACAGACATAGATAATTTAAAAACAACTGGCCTGGGGTCCCCCCCATTTTTGATAATCATCTAAGGTAAAGCAGACAGCTGGAGGCTGCAGACCGCAGCTATCAGCTATACTTTGGTTATTCCAAATACTGGGGACCCCACACTGTCTTATTTATTATTTAGTTATAAAGAAATAATTAAAAAAAGTGGGGTCCTCCCTATTTTTGATGACCAGCCAAGATAAAGCTGACAGTTACGGGCTGGTATTCTCAGGCTGGGAAGGTCAATGGTTATTGGGAGCTTCCCAGCCTCAAAATAGCACCCGTGGGGTTGATGCCACCTGACATTACAGGGAGTTTTCACCTGCGGGGACACTTTATTTTTTTTACTTATAATTTGATATCATTGAAATGTACCGTTTAGCTTTTAGAGGCTTTTTTTTCATTGCCCATTCAACTTTGATGAGATCTATGGTCATAAATAGCTGAGAGGAGCTTAGAAAAAAAAGTATAAAAAAGTTAGGAATTCTCATGTAGGATGATCAGAATGAACTCACTGACAGGTTCTCAGTAATCTCATTATGCAGCCACCAATAGACAACATCGCCTTGAGGCTATAGAAGGTAAACAGTGCAACATTTTTAAAGAAATCCAATTGAAAAAATGATTTTGAGTCAAAAATATATGCATTTAAGTGCGGAAGAAAGATTACCTCTAAAGTTTGACAATGTCTTCATGAAAAAAGGAGTGAAAAAATACATTTAATGGCAAATTGGCATCATATATACATGTCCTATTGATGGGGATCAAGTTGGAGTGACCACTGATCCACTCATGTTTTACTGGATTGGTGAGGGTCAGAATGGAGTCCCTCATAAATTGAATACTAATATTGTCGAGCCCCAGGCCCTGGGGTACTCTGGTATCAGGCTCGGTGGTCGCTTTGGGATGTCACGGGTGGCAGCGCCTGAGCCCGTGGCCTGGGTGACACTTCAAAAGGGGTGTATGTACAGGGGATAAGAGTTTGTCATGTGACGCCACCTGTAGTACCTGGTGATGGGTCACCAGCGTCGCCACAGTCCTCCGGAGGTCAATGGTAATGTGGCTGAGATGGCAAAGCTCCCTACAGGTGGAGCTGGACCTCCGGGGCAGCGTTCCTGTAAAGAAGCAGGTTGATGGAGAAAATCACACGCAGGCAAAGTCACTTTCTCCCGGGTACTTTACTGTAAACGTTCAGCAGCAAAATACAGAGTCCACAGTACAGCAAGATGGTATTCAAACAGTTAGCTCTCACGGGTGACTGCAAGTGGATGCCAGGTGGTATGGTGGGACCCGTGGTATGCCTTAGTTGACGAACCCGTGTCCCGCCTAGGATGAGTCTATACCCAATGGCTCTGTGTAGGTAGTATTGGGGGTCCTCTCCCTCTTGGTGAGGAAGCAAGCAGATTGCTCCTTCTGGCAGGGTGCTGTGGCGATATACGGACCACAGCAGCTGGTTGCCAACTGCAAAGATAGACCTTGGCCGGATCCTCGGGCCCGGTGCTCCCGTGGTGGACTGGGGAATTCCCTGGAGTATGGTCGCTCCACGCTGGGGTTCTCCCTTTCTCTCTAGGGCCCAGACTCCGCACGTTGGGTGCCCTCTTTCAGGATCTCATCAAGACCCTCTTTCTCCTTCCCTCCGGATCAGCGTGGAGCTGTCCGGGTAGACCTTCCGCCTCGTTCCACACTCTTTCTCCTCCTCCTCCAACTACTACTCCGCTCTCTCAGACATCCATTGTCTGACTATTCTTTCCTCTTACTACTGCTGAAGACCTGCTTTGTCCCCCTAGAGGTGAATATAGCCCCTCCCGGGTAACCTCCCACCGCTCAGCTAATGCAGGAATGGGGCCCACCCACCAGCCCAGGGTCCACTTGCAGCTGGGGAACTACACCTCTTTTACAGGTGCAATACCCCTCTGTGACGCCTTACTACGTGGGGCGCCACAATATACCCCACAATATGACTTTAGTATGGAAGATCTTGACCACACCAAAGTTGCTTATTCTGGCATTTATCCTAGGACATGTTTCTTTCATGAGTTCACTGTTGGGTACATGTTTTATGTGTATCTCTTCCTCTCCTGATGATATAACCAATTATTCCATGCCCTGGATATAGGTCGGATCTCATGTAGGAGCATAGCTGGGTGTAATGTCTTCAGTATGTTACCGGATATTCTGCAGATAAGACAGATCCATACAATACTGTGCCGTAAATCAGAATATTATCCGTGTCCGCGCCCCTTGTGCATTGTGAGAGTTTCTGTGACCTCTCGTTCTTGTCTGCCGGTTAACATCCCTAAATATACACTTTCTAAATTCGGTGTAATCCAAGACCCTCGGGCGGCTTCCTGCCTGATCACTGTAGCCCCAGTCATTCTGTAGCAGGAAAAACATTTTGTAGAAATTAAACAGCAATTTTACAATGCAGATTGAATATCAGCGAGAGGATTAGGAAAAAGGTAATACATGTTCATCTGTACACAATCCCTAATCACAGATGGAATTGCTGTAAACATGAACTCTGTTCGCCCTGGTTACTCTTTTTTTCTTTTTTTTTACTTAAATGCATGTATTTCAGGCTAAACATAATTTTTACAATTGGGTTTCATTAAATATTTTGCACCGTTTGCCTTCTGTAGCCTGTGTTGCTCTTACTGCAGGATGAGTTAACTGAGAATCAGTCAGTGAGCTCATTCTGTTATTCACAGAGGAGGGTATGTAATTTTTGCTGCACTCTTTTGAGTGGGTTTATGAACACAGACCACATCAAAGTTGAATGGGCCGGGAAACACAGAGCCTGTAAAAAAAATGATTTCATACTCCATATACATACATTTAAGGAAAAATATTGCTGCACCTTTGTTCTGAAGGACATCAGAAGTATCGAAATATGTAATCAATA
The DNA here is from genome assembly GCA_033576535.1 of Allobates femoralis. Lineage (NCBI taxonomy): Eukaryota > Metazoa > Chordata > Amphibia > Anura > Aromobatidae > Allobates > Allobates femoralis. The sequence continues at coordinate 100,971,090 of JARQOC010000010.1, read as the reverse complement.
ATGGAACACCGTCCAAGGACTGAAATACACACAGTGTTGATCGCTTTACCGCTGGTTATTACTGCAGAGATGTCTGTGGTGCTGAAGGACAAAGCAGATTAGGAAACTGTCCAAGGTGCTGAATATGCAAAATACTCATGACTTTAATTCATTTTCTCAGACTCTGTTCACACTGCAGAATCCATCCAGTTGCAGATATGTGATGGTTGTGTGACTCCCCAAGCTGAGCAGTAATGAAAATATCAGCATGATACTATGCCTTTAAGGGCTTCCATTCAGTGATATACTTTATCTAATAGGAATGAAGATAGAAAGTGGCTTCATCTTTGGTTAGGTATTTTATTAAGGTAGTAGCATCTACTTGGTGCTGAAAAACACATTTTTACAATTGGGTTCCATTACAAAATTGCATCATTTGCTTTACAGGCTGTTTATTCCCTGTACATTCAACTTTGATGTGGTCATAAATCAGCTGAGAGGAGCTAAAAAAAGAAGAGCATACAGACATTACAGCATGAGAGGAGCTAAAAAAGAAGACCATACAGACATTACAGCATGAGAGGAGCTAATAAAAGAAGAGCATATAGACATTACAGCATGACAGGAGCTAAAAAAGAACATACCGGCATTACAGCATGAAAGGAGCTAAAAAAAGAACAGCATACAGACATTACAGCATGAGAGGAGCTAAAAAAGAAGAGCATACAGACATTACAGCATGAGAGGAGCTAAAAAAAGAAGAGCATATAGACATTACAGCATGACAGGAGCTAAAAAAGAACATACCGGCATTACAGCATGAGAGGAGCTAAAAAAAGAACAGCATACAGACATTACAGCATGAGAGGAGCTAAAAAAGAAGAGCATACAGACATTACATCATGAGAGGAGCTAAAAAGAAGAGCATGCAGACATTACAGCATGAGAGGAGCTAAAAAAGAAGAGCATACAGGCATTACAGCATGAGAGGAGCTAAAAAATGAAGAGAATACAGACATTACAGCATGAGAGGAGATAAAAAAGAAGAGCATACAGACATTACAGCATGAGAGGAGCTAAAAAAGAAGAGCATACAGACATTACAGCATGAGGGGAGCTAAAAAAAGAAAAGCATACAGACATTACAGCATGAGGGGAGCTAAAAAAAGAAGAGCATACAGACATTACACCATGAGAGGAGCTAAAAAAGAGCATGCAGGCATTACAGCATGAGAGGAGCTAAAAAAGAAGAGCATACAGGCATTACAGCATGAGAGGAGCTAAAAAAAGAAGAGCATACAGACATTACAGCATGAGAGGAGCTAAGAAAAAGAACAGCATACAGACATTACAGCATGAGAGGAGCTAAAAAAGAAGAGCATACAGACATTACAGCATGAGAGGAGCTAAAAAAGAAGAGCATACAGACATTACAGCATGAGAGGAGCTAAAAAAGAAGAGCATACAGACATTACAGCATGAGAGGAGCTAAAAAAAGAAGAGCATACAGACATTACAGCATGAGAGGAGCTAAAAAAAGAAGAGCATACAGACATTACAGCATGAGAAGAGCTAAAAAAGAAGAGCATACAGACATTACAGCATGAGAAGAGCTACTACTGTATCCAACCCGCCCCACGTAGACTGTGAGCCCTCGTGGACAGGGTCCCTGCCCCTCCTGTACCTGTACGTCCCGATCACCTAGATTTAGTGTACTTGTTCTTGTCTCCCTTATCCTCATGTAAAGCACCATGGAACCTAATGGCGCTATATAAATAAATAATATAATAATAATAATAATTACAGCATGAGAGGAGCCTAAAAAGAAGAGCATACAGACATTACAGCATGAGAGGAGCTAAAGAAGAAGAGCACACAGACATCACAGCATGAGAGGAGCTAAAAAAGAAGAGCATACAGACATTACAGCATGAGAGGAGATAAAAAAGAAGAGCATACAGACATTACAGCATGAGAGGAGCTAAAAAAAGAAGAGCATACAGACATTACAGCATGAGGGGAGCTAAAAAAAGAAGAGCATACAGACATTACAGCATGAGAGGAGCTAAAAAAGAAGAGCATACAGGCATTACAGCATGAGATGAGCTAAACAAAGAAGAGCATACAGGCATTACAGCATGAGAGGAGCTAAAAAAGAAGAGCATACAGACATTACAGCATGAGAGGAGCTAAAAAAAGAACAGCATACAGACATTACAGCATGAGAGGAGCTAAGAAAAAGAACAGCATACAGACATTACAGCATGAGAGGAGCTAAAAAAGAAAGCATACAGACATTACAGCATGAGAGGAGCTAAAAAAAGAAGAGCATATAGACATTACAGCATGAGAGGAGCTAAAAAAGAACATACGGCATTACAGCATGAGAGGAGCTAAAAAAGAACAGCATACAGACATTACAGCATGAGAGGAGCTAAAAAAGAAGAGCATACAGACATTACATCATGAGAGGAGCTAAAAAAAGAAGCATGCAGACATTACAGCATGAGAGGAGCTAAAAAAGAAGAGCATACAGGCATTACAGCATGAGAGGAGCTAAAAAATGAAGAGAATACAGACATTACAACATGAGAGGAGCTAAAAAAGAAGAGCATACAGACATTACAGCATGAGAGGAGATAAAAAAGAAGAGCATACAGACATTACAGCATGAGAGGAGCTAAAAAAGAAGAGCATACAGACATTACAGCATGAGAGGAGCTAAAAAAAGAAGAGCATACAGACATTACAGCATGAGAGGAGCTAAAAAAAGAAGAGCATACAGACATTACACCATGAGAAGAGCTAAAAAAGAAGAGCATACAGACATTACAGCATGAGAAGAGCTACTACTGTATCCCAACCCGCCCCACGTAGACTGTGAGCCCTCGTGGACAGGGTCCCTGCCCCTCCTGTACCTGTACGTCCCGATCACCTAGATTTAGTGTACTTGTTCTTGTCTCCCTTATCCTCATGTAAAGCGCCATGGAACCTAATGGCGCTATATAAATAAATAATATAATAATAATAATAATTACAGCATGAGAGGAGCCTAAAAAGAAGAGCATACAGACATTACAGCATGAGAGGAGCTAAAGAAGAAGAGCACACAGACATCACAGCATGAGAGGAGCTAAAAAAGAAGAGCATACAGACATTACAGCATGAGAGGAGATAAAAAAGAAGAGCATACAGACATTACAGCATGAGAGGAGCTAAAAAAAGAAGAGCATACAGACATTACAGCATGAGGGGAGCTAAAAAAAGAAAAGCATACAGACATTACAGCATGAGGGGAGCTAAAAAAGAAGAAGATACAGGATAACAGCATGAGACTAAACAAAGAGAGCATACAGGCATTACAGCATGAGAGGAGCTAAAAAAGAAGAGCATACAGACATTACAGCATGAGAGGAGCTAAAAAAAAAGTACAGAATTACGCATGAGAGGAGCTAGAAGAAGCATACAATTACAGCATGAGAGGAGCTAAAAAAGAAGAGCATACAGACATTACAGCATGAGAGGAGCTAAAAAAAAGCATATAGACATTACACATGAAGAGCTAAAAAAGAACTACGCATTACAGCATGAGGAGCTAAAAAAAGAACAGCATACAGGACATTCAGCTAAGACTACTGACAGAGGAGCTAAAAAAGAAGAGCATACAGACATTACAGCATGAGAGGAGCTAAAAAAGAAGAGCATACAGACATTACAGCATGAGAGGAGCTAAAAAAAGAAGAGCATACAGACATTACAGCATGAGAGGAGCTAAAAAAAGAAGAGCATACAGACATTACAGCATGAGAGGAGTAAAAAAGAAGAGCATACAGACATTACAGCATGAGAGGAGCTAAAACAAGAAGAGCATACAGGACATTACAGCATGAGAGGAGCTAAAAAAAGAAGAGCATACAGACATTACTAGCATGGAGTAAAAGAAGGCAGCAACATAAAATGAAGAGCTAAAACAGGAGCATATACAAGCATGAGAGAGCTACTATGATATCCAACCCGCCAGTAGACTGTGAGCCCTCGTGGACAGGGTCCCTGCCCTCCTGTACCTGTACGTCCCGATCACTAGATTTAGTGTACTTGTTCTGTCTCCCTTATCTCATGTAAAGCCATGGAACCTAATGGCGCTATATAAAAAATAAATATAAATAATAATAATTACAGCATGAGAGGAGCCTAAAAAGAAGAGCATACAGACATTACAGCATGAGAGGAGCTAAAGAAGAAGAGCACACAGACATCACAGCATGGAGAGGAGCTAAAAAAGAAGAGCATACAGACATTACAGCATGAGAGGAGATAAAAAAGAAGAGCATACAGACATTACAGCATGAGAGGAGCTAAAAAAAGAAGAGCATACAGACATTACAGCATGAGGGGAGCTAAAAAAAGAAAAGCATACAGACATTACAGCATGAGGGGAGCTAAAAAAAGAAGAGCATACAGACATTACAGCATGAGAGGAGCTAAAAAAGAAGAGCATACAGGCATTACAGCATGAGATGAGCTAAACAAAGAAGAGCATACAGGCATTACAGCATGAGAGGAGCTAAAAAAGAAGAGCATACAGACATTACAGCATGAGAGGAGCTAAAAAAGAAAGAGCATACAGACATTACAGCATGAGAGGAGCTAAGAAAAAGAACAGCATACAGGCATTACAGCATGAGAGGAGCTAAAAAGAAGAGCATACAGACATTACAGCATGAGAGGAGCTAAAAAAAGAAGAGCATACAGACATTACAGCATGAGAGGAGCTAAAAAAAGAAGAGCATACAGACATTACAGCCCGGGATCATAGATGATTCTTACTTTGAGATAAAACATTTTTAAAAGTAAACCTGTCACCTGTTTTGAGGGTTCTAAACCCTACCCACCACTGTTAACATGATGTCATTGGGGATCTTGTAATCCCTTTATATCCCAGATGTCCCCTACATACCTCAGAAAGTGACTCTTAATGTGTCCTGCGCTGTATGTAAATGAGTTGTTAAGGGTCTTATAGGGTGCGGCACACTTCAGTCCTCGCCACCTCACTCTATGGAAAACTCGCCCCTGCTCCATTGAAAACGCTTCCCCTCCTTTGTATGTATGTGAATGACTGTGACATCATTCACACGTCTTGCGCCTGCGCAGTGGAGTGGGTCATCACTGTGCTCTATGGAATCCGCACAGTGCCTGAAGTATCGCAAGATTTGTGAAGTCTCGCGCCTGTGCAGTGAAATCTCGCGAGACTTCAGGCACTGTGCGGCTTCAGTAGAGCACAGTGACCCTCTCCACTGTGCAGGCACAAGATGTGAGAATGACGTTGTATGTCATTCACATACATACACAGGAGGGGCGGTATTTTCAATGGAGTGGGGCGGGTATTCCATAGAGCGAGGTGGCTCTGCGTGACGTGTGCTGCACCATATCAGACCCTTAATAACTCATTTATATACCGTGTGGAACACATTAAAAGTTGATTTATAGGTTATGCAGGGGGTAGTCTGGGGATATAAAGGGGTTACAGGAACCTAAAGTACATCATATTAAAGGTGGTGGGCACGGTTTATAATGTTTATAATGCCGTCAACTCGGGCAGAGCTGCTCAATCCACTGATTGACTGCAGCACTGTCAATGTGCAGAGAATAAGCAATGGAGACCCACGCTGGACGCGGGGTAGGGTCAGCAAAGGACTTTTTTATTAAAGAATTGCAACCAAAAGTGGAAAACCCTTGAAGTTGGATTGAGCTGGGGAATCAAACACAGCCCATTCACAAGAGCGGCACAGTTTGTTTAGTCTAAAAAGGCAATGCAATTACCAGGGCATCATGAAGGATGATAAACCTCATAAAAAGCAAAGTTACGGGGATGGAAATGTGGATTCTTTGCAAATTTGCTGTTTATGTAAAAAATATACAGTATGGCAGTATGGCTGTCGTCATGGGTGTACCAGGATCAAAACTGGGGGGGGGCAAGCCACGGTCGTTCAGGTTGTAAAATTTTACTAGGCGGCACTTCCTGCTTTTATACGTTCCACTGTGCAACGCTCAGCGTCACCGCCTCCTCCTGTATCTTCAGTATTGGGAAGCTGCGGTGGAACCAGGAGAGGTAAGTACAGATTTTTTTAAGGAATACACGCTGGCCAGAGGAGTATGAGGGGGAAAAGGGAGTGGCTCACCGTGGCTGCATTATACTGTATGGAGAATTATGAGGCTGTACTGTGCTATATGGAAGGCTGTACTATGCTAAACACAAGACTGTGAGGGTGCATTATACTGTATGGAGGGCTATATGGAAAACTATGGGGTCCATTATACTATATGGCGGACTATTAATGGTGCATTATATTGTATAGAGGACTATGGGTGAATTATACTATATGAGAATTATGGGGGTGAATTATACTATATGGAGAACTATGGGAGTGCATTATACTGTATGGAAGTGCATTATAATGTATGGAGACATATGAGGCTACATTATACTATATAGAGGATAGTGGGGTTGCATTATGATAATTGGATGACTATGGGGGTACCTTATGAATGAAGGTACGCCACTGAGCGGAGGTGCTAGCGGTGGCCGCCTCAGCTCAGGCACCCCCTGACTCAGACACACGTTATAATTAATAGGTGCGCGTCAGTGCCGCGCTCACCCCTTCCTCTTGGGGGGGGGATGCATCTGCTTCCCCCTGCCCCACGCTGAGTACACCCATGGCTGCCATCATGAACGGTACCTCCAAATGATAACACAACTTAAGAAAAAATACAACCAAGTACTTATATGGTTTAAGGATTTATTTGGGGATGCCTTTGGATAGAATAGAGTAGTCAACTATACAACTATGATTGTAAATTACTCTCCATAATTATTGTTGGAAAAGGTACATGTAAATGTTATTATTTTGAGCAGAGGGAGAACTAAAGGGTGGTCGAAAGTCCAAAGTATTTTCCCTCCTAAATCCCTATCTATTCAGTGCCATAATCTAAACTATTTTCTAATATACTTGAATAAAAAATCCCCTCTCCTTCCCTCACAATACTATCGAATTGCTTTTTGTTATTATTGTTTCACTACCTGTATGATAACAGTTCTTTGAGCATCTCACTCTATCTTGGGATACTCAAACAAAGTGTCATCAGAGGGCAGAGGCTGTGATCACTGCCCCCTCTTTGAAACGACGCATCATCAGTGACGATCTTCTCAAGGGCTGGGCTTGCGATGTGCACAATGACATCGCACTCTCTTTTTCTAGCTCAGATCAGCAGTAATGTGTCGAGAAAAGAGCACACTGTCAGAATGCCCGGTGTGCAGAGACCAGTGAGGTCATTTGGGGAGGAGGCACTGGTCTCTGCACACCATTTATACACATTGACAGTACATTCTGCTCTTTTGCTGGCCCGTTACTGCAGACCTGAGCTAACAAGAAAGAGTGCACTGTCATTGTGCACACTGCACAGGGACAGAGCAGGGACTAGCCCAGGCCCAGAAATGAGTTTCATAGATGATGCTTCATTTTAGGGAGAGGACTGTGACCACAACCTGTTCACTGAGAATCCCAACATGCACGGGTTCTCTCAAACAGAGTGTCATAAAGGAAATAAGAAAGCAGTTCAATAGTCAAGTTAGGGAAGAACAGGGAGTTTTTAATTCACGTATATTAGAAAATAGTTTACATTAAGACACTAAACAGATAGGGATCTAGCATCAAAATGACTTTGGACTCAGGACCACCCCTTTAAGATCTTTCTATTGTATATCCCGCTACATCAGCCGTGCTCAACATGAGACTCGCCACAGTTTTTCTTCACAAGATACAACAATAGAGGAGAAATTCTGAATGAAATACACAGATTATTGGTTTCTAGAGCCTTGATATCCGCTAATTAGAAGATGGAGGCGCCTACGGCGAGCGCCATTGATTTCTTTGTAAAAGCCGGCATAATGAAGCGAAATCTGTGTCAGCGGCTGTGTTTCATTTTCCGATCCTGCACACACGCTGATTTTAAAAGGGTAAATCTTTTGTGGTTTTACACATCCCCCGAGCTCTTAATGTGCGGAGAATATAACAATTCCACCCTTCGGATCAGCTGTCTGGGTTTGTTTTTTTTTACGTAGGACATTGTAAAACCTGGTAGATGCCTAATGTTGAGTTTTTGGAGGACTAGTGGTCCTATGGATTCTTTATGAGGACTATATGGATAGATTCAACTTTTCTTCTTGGTTTAGAAAGAACTTGTCATGCTGAAAATGATATCAGATCTGCAGGAGTTGCAGAGCAGATTATTATACATTTTTGAGGGGAAATGTTTCAGTAAAACGTTCATTTTATTCATTAAAATCCCTGCAGCTTAAATGCATTAGTCCAGTGGGCGGTCCTTTTCCATGATCGACAGTGTTCCCAGTTAGTGAGTAGTTCCGCCCACTGGACTCGTAGGCATTCAAAATTCTTTCCAGGAAACCTGTCATGTCAGTTTTTGAACTTTCTCACCCCCAGCATTGTAATTGACTGACATCACTGAAGGTATTGAGTATTGCTGACCTGGGTTAAGGACATATGGTGATGTCACGAACAGATGACCGTAATAGGTGAAGCTTTGCTTTTCTACAGTTTTCCTAAACTGAGCTCCGCTCACTAAGGTCGCATGGTCGTCACATCACCACAATCCCTTCACCACCAGTTCTCCAATGCTGAGCTTCACTGATTATGGTCCCATTCTCACAGGATCTGTGTTTATGCCATGTGACCATAATGGGCAGAGTTCAGTATAAAAAAACATGAAGGATCTGTGGTGATGTCACTACATGTGCTCTTAATGGGTGGAGTTCAGTATAGCAAAACTACATAGTCCTGTCATGATGACCATAATGGGCAAAGTTTAGTATAGCAGAACTAGATGGATCTGTGGTGATGTCACAACCATGTGACCTTAATGAGCAAAGCTCAGAATATGTGTTTTTATTCAGGTCCAGCAGTGATGTCAATATACCGGTATTACTATGCAGGGGGCATGATGAAGGTAAAAAAATATCATGAAAAAACTTGAGTGACAGTAATAAAAAGTGCCTCCCCCATGACTGAACCAGGAATGTGTGTGCAGTCACCTCCGCATATAAAATCTCCCCCATGACTGAAGCCAGTCACCTCCGCATATAAAGCCTCCCCCATGACTAAAGCCAGGAATGTGTGTGCAGTCACCTCCACATATAAAGTCTCCCCCATGACTAAAGCCAGGTGTGTGTGTGCAGTCACCTCCACATATAAAGTCTCCCCCATGACTGAAGCCAGGAATGTGTGTGCAGTCACCTCAGTATATAAAGCCTCCCCCATGACTGAAGCCAGATGTGTGTGTGCAGTCACCTCCACATATAAAGTCTCCCCCATGACTGAAGCCAGGAATGTGTGTGCAGTCACCTCAGTATATAAAGCCTCCCCCATGACTGAAGCCAGATGTGTGTGTGCAGTCACCTCCACATATAAAGTCTCCTCTATGACTGAAGCCAGGTATGTGTGTGCAGTCATCTCAGTATATAAAGTCTCCCCTATGAGTGAAGCCAGGTATGTGTGTGCAGTCACCTCAGCATATAAAATCTCCTCTATGACTAAAAGCCAGGTATGTGTGTGCAGTCATCTCCCCTATGACTGAAGCCTGGTATATGTGTGCAGTAACCTCCCCTATGACTGAAGCCAGGTATGTGTGTGCTGTCACCTCCCCTATGACTGAAGCCAGTTATGTGTGTGCAGTCACCTTCCCTATGACTGATGCCAGGTATGTGTGTGCAGTCACCTCCCCTATGATTGAAGCCAAGTGTGTGTGTGTGTGCGGTCACCATCCCTATGACTGAAGCCAGGTATGTGTGTGCAGTCACCTCCCCTATGACTGAAGCCAGGTATGTGTGTGCAGTCACCTCCCCTATGACTGAAGCCAGGTATGTGTGTGCAGTCACCTCCCCTATGACTGAAGCCAGGTATGTGTGTGCAGTCACCTCCTCTATGACTGAAGACAGGTATGTGTGTGCAGTCACCTCCCCTATGACTGAAGCCAGGTATGTGTGTGCAGTCACCTCCCCTATGACTGAAGCCAGGTATGTGTGTGCAGTCACCTCCTCTATGACTGAAGCCAGGTATGTGTGTGCAGTCACCTCCTCTATGACTGAAGCCAGCTATATGTGTGCAGTCACCTCCACATATAAAGTCTTTTTTAAGATAAATACATGGAATTTTGTTTTGAGGAAACCATGTTAGTGATGCACATTGCATCATTTATAGTACAACGGAGGCAGTTTAGTATCACAAAATAACATGACAGGTTCCCTTTAAGCATTACATAATTCCGGCTGAAGTCGATGGACTATCAATCTAACACAAGCACCTGCTAATCCCTCGAGATCGAGAGATGCTCTGTGTAGTCATTCTCTATCTGACTACTTGATGGAGGCCACAAATGTAAGATTCCTCTCTATCCACTCAGATTTTCCTTGTAGGGTTTTGGAAAATAGGTTATTGGAAGAAAGATGATATGGTTCCAGTTAGCCAGAAATGAAGGATAATAATAATTCACAGTCTTCAGTATGATGGCAACATAGTTCTGTATAACATTGCAGTGGGAGAAATGATTTTTTATGGCTGAATGTGTCTTGGGAAATTATATTCCATCACAATATGGCCCCTAGCTTGCGACTTTAGGTAATTACTTCATAAAACTCAAGCCTCCAACTGTAGGTGATTATTTCCCATTACACCACCCCCCTCAAGTTTGAAGCTCTCTCAGGCATTCATCATAATACTACACCCCACTCCCACTATGCAAGGGATATAATATCCTTAAAGTAAATGTTCGTCTTGTAACACTATGTTAGATGGAGATAGATAGATAGATAGATAGATAGATAGATAGATAGATAGATAGATAAGATATATAGATAAGATAGATAGATAGATAAGATAGATACTGTAGATAGATAGATAGATAGAGAGATAGATAGATAGATAGATAGATAGATAGATAGATAGATAGATAGATAGATAGATAGATAGATACATACTGTGGATAGATAGATAGATAGATAGATAGATAGATAGATAGATAGATAGATAGATAGATAGATAGATAGATAGATAGATAGATAATGGATACATATATAGATAAAATAGATGATAGATGACAGATAGAAGAGATAGACAGATGATAAATGACAGAAGAAATAGATACTTTAGAGAGATAGATAGATAGATAGATAGATAGATAGATAGATTTAAAAAAAAAAGCTGAATCAGCACAGTAGTATCAAATTAATAAGGTGCAATAGTCCTGTACACAGAGCTCCACTGTGAAGTAATACTTATCAAGAAAACAGGCAGCACTCGATGTATTCAGTTGATTTTGAACCCTTTAATTTGGCCACATGATGAGGGTGAAAAGTAGTCATTGTGCTGTTTGGTATCATGGTGTGTACCACATTGAGCATGGAAGGAAAAAAAGCTAAGGAGACAGTTGCCTCAGGAGATTAGAAAGACAATTCTAGACAGACATATTGAAGGTAAAGGTTATAAGACATCTTCAAACAACTTGATGTTCTTATTATTACAGTTGCACATGTTATTGAGAAGTATAAGGTCTATAGGACTTTAGCTGACCTCCTTGGACATGGCCGCAAGAGAAAAAATTTATGAAAAACTGAATTGATGGTAATACAAAATGTAACCGAAGAGACGTGAACTCCAAGGTCTGAATACATCAGTGTCAGATTGCACCAGCCACCTCTGTCTTGGCCAAATTGGACTTCATGGAAGATGATCAAGGAGGAAACCACTGTTGAAAGAAAATCATAAAAATGGAGACTGGAATTGGGCGAAATGCATACTGAAAAGCTTCTAGATCGAGGAGAATATATGAGACAAAACTGGAGCTTTTGAGCAAATCACATCAACTCCATGTTCACAGACCCAGAAATGAAGCCTACAAAGAAAAGAAGACTGTATATACTGTGGTACATGGAGGAGACTAAGTTATGTCTTGTGGCTGCTTAACTGAATCAGGCACAGGGTCTCCTAAATCTGTGCATCTCAAGACTATCAAGCCATTTTGGAGTCGAATGTGCTGTCCAGTGTAAACTTGGCTTGAGTTGCAGATCATGAGTCCACCAACAGGATAATGACCCAAAACAGCAAATCATCAAAGGAACGGCAATAGAAAAGCAGTGGATCATTTTGAAGTAATTTCTATGAACCCTGATCAAAGTCCCCATCTGTTGAAGGAGAACTTGTAGTCTGGAGAAGGCATCTTCACACCTGAAACAGCTGGACCAGTTTGCTTAGGCCTGAACTTCAATATGAGGGTCTGACACACAGAATTCCCACCAATCAACTCTTGCTCCCTAATATATAGGTTCCATGATATCAAAGTAGTGGACAAATCCTTTAAGAGATCACTAGGGTATGCCATCACCCAATGATCACTTGTGGTCTGTCCCCAGATGAGTTCCCAACACTGTACCGGAGCGAAGCAGCGGCCACGTCATCTGAAGATCGGGGGTCTTATCATCTACTGAGATGGGAATGTCCCTTTAAAGTTTACACATAAAAATTGTTCTCTGGCGGAACAACTTTAGGAAATATTCTGTAATTAATACGAAGCGTTTATTCTAAAAATGCATTTCCGCCTCCTTTGCAAATTAATACCGTAAGATGAATGGTAATTTATGCTAAATACTTTGCTGAAACAGTTGATATAGTATTTGCAAGATGGCTGCTTCCATTGTAAGATTATAAAAGCAATTATAAGAGCTTCCTATTGTTTTCCTTGTCTACCCAGCGGAGTACTTTCCTGTAATTGCGTCAGTGCGGTGTTTTGTGGGACCCATCGTATGATCATAGATGATTCACTTCAAGCTGCTAATAAAGCGATAAGTCGTATCAATGGAGTCATCAGGTTATAAAAAAAAGCCGTAAAATAAGAATCACAGCAATTATTGCTGCTAAAACACATGGCCACATAATGACCTGAAGACGTCTGCAAAAAACGTAGGATATGGAGTATTGTCGATTGCACGCTGTAAACGGCCATTAATGGCTTATTTTTTTGCGGTGCTCCCAAGGCGCTAGGGCAGTAAGTAGAGTCGGATGGCGGATCCCTTGGGTAATCTCTCCGAGGCAAGGCTGGAGAATTATAGTGCTGCCTGCTTATCACAAGTTATCGCTCTTATACTGACAGAGGTAACTTGCTCCTATCTACAAGGAAGGTTACAGAAAACCTCCAGCAGTGAGACACTGGGAGAGATTTAATAAAACATGTGCAAGAATACAGCTGAGCGTTTGCAACCAGTGCTGGAGTCAATAGCAGAGATAACTATGGACATAGAATCAGAGACAAGGGCAAAGTTTTGGAAAAGTCAGGTCAAAATCCAGGCAGAAAGATTATGTCACGTTCACTTTAGGTTGAGAAGCCACAATCTCTCAATTGCCGCACAGCCACCCAATTGGTTCCTGTACAGACTAGTACTCCTACTGTGCAGTCCCTAGTGGCACCTGCACAGACTGGAGATTACTGCTCAGGGCATATTTGACTGATTGACAAGACTTTCACACGCCTCCTAAGGGACCAGGGGAGAGGTTACTAAGCAAAACAACCACCACTGAGCAAGCGTACTAAAGAGATTATATGCCCGTGACTGTTAGGAAGCCAGGACAGTGTGCATCTGACCTGTCCATCAAGCTGCGTGACCCTAGGATAGACTCTATCCCTAAGATTACCCCTGAAGGTGGGGATGCCTGGGTCTTGTGCCTTGCTAAACTCCTGAATTTGATTCACCTAGATGTCCGCCCTCCCCTCAAGGGAGTGAAGAAGAAGGTGAGCAAGCAAAACAGACCAGGAACTCAGGCAGGACAATAGGTATGACAAGACTCCAGGGTTTCTCCAGATTTTGTTGCTGCAAAAGGAACAACACCTCTACGAGAAAGGAACAAGCTCAATCACCATGCTATGAATACAAATGCTATATCCAGCATGGAGTGAGATCAGGGTTCGATAGATATAGCGAAAGGGGAGGGTAATCACAAGCTACAGCTGAAAGGCTTAGGGGAAACTCATCCAGCAGTAAAAAGGGCCCTAACCCCTTGGGCATAGAAGATCAAACACATTAGAAACTGTATCAAATGAGCTCCACACAAAACCTACAATTAATTAATCAATGAGAACTTCAGGGTATATGTAAAAACTTGCTTTACATCCCAGAAAGAATCAGCTGTGATCCCTGGCTGTAATGTCTGTATACTTTTATATTCTGTGATCCCCGACTGTAATGTCTGTAAACTTTTATATTCTGTGATCCCCAGCTGTAATGTCTGTATATTCTTATATTCTGTGATCCCTGGCTGTAATGTCTGTATACTCTTATATTCTGTGATCCCCGGCTGTAATGTCTGTATACCCTTATATTCTGTGATCCCCGGCTGTAATGTCTGTATACTTTTATATTCTGTGATCCCTGGCTGTAATGTCTGCATACTCTTATATTCTGTGATCACCGGCTGTAATGTCTGTATACTCTTATATTCTGTGATCCCCGGCTGTAATGTCTGTATACTCTTACATTCTGTGATCTTGGCTGTAATGTCTGTATATTCTTATATTCTGTGATCCCTGGCTGTAATGTCTGTATACTCTTATATTCTGTGATCCCCGGCTGTAATGTCTGTATACTCTTATATTCTGTGATCCCCGGCTGTAATGTCTGTATACTTTTTTTTTTTGAATCATCGTTTTTATTGGGTTTTAGTCATACAAATTTTTGTACAAGAACAGGAAAAAGAAACAGTTATATCATATAAATGGAACCTTTCCCCAAGGAACCTGCGTAGAACAGTAAAGCATAAGACAAAACATTCGTAATGTACATTGTATTGTCCCCATATCCCTCCCTCCCTCCATCCCGTATGCAATTATCTACATATATTAATCAATATCCAATCAATGAAAGAAAATATTTCAAGTATTACCCTCTTAGTACCAAAGATTATTATATCTCCTATACCTAACATCTTAGCCTACCCAATGTACCCTCTAACTCTTCCAGGGCGTACCATGCCGATGGTCGGAAGGGCAGCATAAAATTTTTAATTTCTGCATCTGTGAACTCATGCTCAACAAAACGCCTCCATTTGAAAAAGAACTTTTTGGCCAATTTACTTGGATTGCGAAGCGTGTCTATTGATTCGAGTAATAGTGTGTGGGTGTAATGTCATTTTCACTTGGGCAAGGTCTGGAGGCCTGTCATCGAGCCAGTACTGGAGTAAGAGCCTCTTTGCTATCAGCGCGATATAATGCCATAATATATGAGGTTGCTTTACCATTTGGGAAGTTGGGTGATAATGGAAAATCCATCTCATTGGATCTAACTCTCCCATATCTCCGCAAAGCTTTTTAGTCCATGCCTCTATTGTTCTCCAATATTTCTGAGTCTCGGTGCAGGACCACAGACCATGCTCCAAATCAGACATGGGTGTTTTGCATTTTGGGCAGTGGACCTTTCTTTCCTGATTGGTTTTAGAGGGAGGAATGTTAAAACCCTGAATGGTGCCATGCATGATCCTGAATTGAGAATCCCTCCATCTCTCATTAATAATATGTTGTCTGAACGTGCCCCACCCCTCAAGGATTTTCTGTGAAAGCTCCTGATCTGTGAAATGCTTTCGCCATTTGTTAAATTGGCCCCTCTTTCTCTGCGGTTTAAGAACCCGTTTTAATTTGGCGTAAAGTGAAGTAATAGATACCTCATCTTTGTTCATAGACAGGGCCGGGACGACAGATAGGCGAACCTAGGCGATCGCCTAGGGCGCCATCTTGGGCAGGGCGCATTCCCGCCTGACCGGAGTCCGGTCACCGCCGCCCGGCCCTGGAGTTGCGGGGAGCGGTGGGCGCCGCCATGTTCTTTGTAGCTGGCGCCCACTAACAGTACAGCCGGTCTATAGAGGTTGAGACCTCTACACAATGGCCGCGGTCTCCAATTAGCCGCGGCCATTTTGTTGAAGTCTCAGCTTCCACCGACCGGCTGTACTGTTAGTGGGCGCCGGCCATAAAGAACATGGCGGCGCCCACCGCTAGCTGCCGCAGGCCCGCAGCTACTCCTCGGCTCGCAGGAAGCGTCCTGCTGATGTGCGCCCTCCGGGCTCCGGCACCCCTGCTCCGCATCCACAGCTCCCCGCAATGGTAAGGTATGCTGGAGGCTGTGGGGGAGACAGGGGGCTGTGGGGGAGACAGGGGGGCTGTGGGGGAGACAGGGGGGCTGTGGGGGAGACTGTGGGGAGACAGGGGGGCTGTGGGGGAGACAGGGAGGCTGTGGGGGAGACAGGGGGGCTGTGGGGGAGACAGGGGGGCTGTGGGGGAGACAGGGAGGCTGTGGGGGAGACTGTGGGGAGACAGGGGGGCTGTGGGGGAGACAGGGGGCTGTGGGGGAGACAGGGGGCTGTGGGGGAGACAGGGGGGCTGTGAGGGAGGCTGTGGGGGAGACTGTGGGGAGACAGGGGGGCTGTGGGGGAGACAGGGGGCTGTGGGGGAGACAGGGAGGCTGTGGGGGAGACAGGGAGGCTGTGGGGGAGATAGGGGGGCTGTGGGGGAGACAGGGAGGCTGTGGGGGAGACAGGGAGGCTGTGGAGGAGACTGTGGGGAGACAGGGGGGCTGTGGGGGAGACAGGGAGGCTGTGGGGAGACAGGGAGGCTGTGGGGGAGACTGTGGGGAGACAGGGGAGCTGTGGGGGAGACAGGGAGGCTGTGGGGGAGACAGGGAGGCTGTGGGGGAGACAGGGAGGCTGTGGGGGAGACTGTGGGGAGACAGGGGGGCTGTGGGGGAGACAGGGAGGCTGTGGGGGAGACAGGGAGGCTGTGGGGGAGACAGGGAGGCTGTGGGGGAGACAGGGAGGCTGTGGGGGAGATAGGGAGGCTGTGGGGGAGATAGGGGGGCTGTGGGGGAGACAGGGAGGCTGTGGGGGAGACTGTGGGGAGACAGGGGGGCTGTGGGGGAGACAGGGGGGCTGTGGGGGAGACAGGGGGCTGTGGGGGAGACAGGGGGGCTGTGGGGGAGACAGGGAGGCTGTGGGGGAGACTGTGGGGAGACAGGGGGGCTGTGGAGGAGACAGGGGGCTGTGGGGGAGACAGGGGGCTGTGGGGGAGACAGGGAGGCTGTGGGGGAGATAGGGGGGCTGTGGGGGAGACAGGGGGGCTGTGGGGGAGACAGGGGGGCTGTGGGGGAGACAGGGGGGCTGTGAAGGAGACGGGGGCTGTGGGGATGACAGGGGGGCTGTGGGGGAGACAGGGAGGCTGTCAGGATGGAGGGATGCAGTCAGGATGGAGGGAGGCTGTTGGTATGGAGTCAAGATGGAGGGATGCAGTCAGGATGGAGGGAGGCTGTTGGTATGGAGGAAGGATGGAGAGAGGCTGTCAGGATGGAATAGGCTATTGGGATAGAGGGAGGCTGTCAGGATGGAGGACCGCTGTTGGGATGGAGGAAGTATGGAGGGAGGCTGTCGGGATGGAAGGAGGGAGGCCGTCAGGATGGAAGGAGGCTGCCGGGATGGAGGGAGGCTGTCGGGATGGAGGAACGCTGTTGGGATGGAGGAAGTATGGAGGGAGGCGGTCAGGATGGAGGGACATTGTTGGGATGGAGGGAGGCTATCGCGATGAAGTGAGGCTGTTGGGATGGAGGAAGGATGAAGTGAAGCTGTCGGGATGGAGGAAGGAAGGAAGGAGACTATCAGGATGGAGGGAGGCTGTCGGAATAAAGGGAAGCTGTTGGGATGTTGTCTATATGGCTGGCAGCCATCTCTATTGCGTACGGCCAGCAGTAGTCTCTATCGTGTATTCTCTATTGCGTACGGCCAGCAGCAGTTTCTATTGTGTATTCTCTATTGTATGTATAGCCAGCAGCATTCTCCATTGTGTATACGGTCCGCAGCCATCTCTATTGTGTATACAGGTAGCAGCTGTCTCTATTCTGTATTCTCTATTGTATATACAGCTATTGTGTTTAGATTTATAGAAAAGAAGTTGCAACACACAATCAGCGGTGTTTATTCACTCTGTGGGGTGGCGCTTCAACAGGCATATAGTCAACAGGCATATGGTGGACTATATGCCTGTTGAAGCGCCACTTGCGGCGTGAAACGGCCATCGCCTTTGAGAACCCCCCCGTCCTCCCACCCGCACCATGTAAGACCACACGAAGAGGGAATAAACACCGTTGATCCTACGATGTTGCAACTTCATTTCTATAACGCTAACCGGAAGTGATGAACCGCTAACTGGAAGTGTGGACTGGGTTGTTTGAGTGCTCAGCAGGCTGAATGCCGGAGCGCTGGTGATCAGGAAAGGGGCACCCTGAAGCGATCTGCAAGCTGCAGCTCTCCAGAAACACCGTGGACAGATTGGTGCTGGCACCAAGAATCGTCAGAACCGTGACTGATACAGCTATTGTGTATTCAGCCCACAGCAGTCTCAAGTGTGTGTGTGTGTAATATATAATAGAGAGTGTAAAAAAAGGAAAAACAGCACAAAAAATAGAGAAAAGTGGACTTTATTGCCCAATGCGTGGCCACGGGGGGCGCCGTTTGCGTTACCTGCCTAGGGCACCAAAATGCCTTGTCCCGGCACTGTTCATAGATATCAGTTCAGACCACAAGGAGTTCTCTATTTCCCCTGATATATCTCTTAGATGTGATAAGAGATGATGTCTCAACTGACGATATTGCAACACATGAAATTGGGATAAGTTGTACGTATGCAAGACCTCTGTCTCTGACATCCATCTCTTCTCCTCCAGATTCATGAGATCTCCCAACGTCTTGATACCCTTGTCTCTCCAACTTTTAAACAATGAGTTCTCTCGTCCCAGGGGAAAAGACGGGCAATTCCAGGGGTTAAGCAATTTCGAAATTTTCCATGCTAACTTAAGTTTTTTCCTGACCTCCTTCCACGTTGCTATAGTATCCTTATATATCACCGTATTTTTTAGAGTAGGGGGCAGGAAGGACATTGGTGAGTGTAATAAGGCTACTAAATCCCAAGGTCTGGCCCATTCCCCTCTAATATGGTATCTGAGAATCTATCAGTGCCTCTGATCCAATCAAGAACGTTGCGTAGGATACACGCTAGATTGTATCCCCGAACATCTGGGAGCTGTAGTCCTCCCTCCTGTTTGGACTGGATCAAAGTTGCATAGGCTAGACGGGGCCTCTTTCCTCTCCATAAAAATTTAGAGAATGCTTTATTAATTCTAGTTATGTCACTATGTCTCAACAGCATGGGGATAGTTTGAAGGGGGTAAAGCAATCTAGCAAAGCTGACCATTTTTAGTAGATGGCCCCGTCCCAACAGAGAGAGAGGCAGTCCCACCCATCTAGCCAATTCCTGTTCTATCTGCTGTATGATTGGCAAAAAATTCAGTTTGTATGTCATTTCAGAAGTTCTGGCTAGGTGTATTCCCAAGTATTTAATACTATCTTTCCTTATTGGTAGGCCGCAGAGATAACGGTTTCCCTGCAACCTATTCCCTGGGTCTATAAACATAATTTCGCATTTATTTTTGTTCAGGGTAAACCCAGTTTGTTTGCCTATCATTTCTATGTCTGACAGTATTATTGGAAGATCTCTTTCAGGGTGTTGGACATATAGGATGACATCATCCGCAAATAATGATAATTTAATCTCCCTAGCTCCCACTGTGCCAGAGGCTCTATTGCCAAATTAAAGAGAAGGGGGGACAAAGGACACCCCTGTCTTGTTCCCTTCTGGAGGGTAAAGGAATCCGACTGGAAACCTGGTATGCTCACGCAGGCTTTAGGAGTACTATAGAGAGTCTGTATATAATGCCGAAAGGAACCTGTAAGACCCACCATATCCAAGACTATACCCAGCCATGACCACCTGACATTATCAAATGCTTTCTCGGCGTCTAAGGTGATCATGGCTGGGTTACCCTCCCTTAGTTTCGCTTTTTTCCCCATAATATCCATCAGAAGCATCGTCTTACGGATGTTTGTAGTTGTCGATCGTCCCTTAATGAATCCTGCCTGATGTGTAGATATTATTTTGGGTAAAATCCTTGCCAATCTATCGGCCAGTATCTTAGACAAGAGTTTCAGATCCTGGTTTATCAGGGATATTGGCCTATAGCCTGCAGGGTCGGTGGGCGTTTTATCTGGTTTAGGGATTAATTTGATATACGCTAAATTCATCCTGTCTGGGATAGGCGATCCCTGTAATATCTCATTATATAAGTCACAAAGGATCGGGGAGATCTGTTCTCTCATTGCTTTATAAAAGGCTCCATTATAACCATCTGGTCCTGGGGCCTTGCCAGGATTTAGATTCTTTATTGCCGCTTCAATTTCTCCAATCGTAATTGGATTATTTAAGTCCCTAATATCGTCCTGGGTGATAGATGGCATTTTGATTTTGCTTAGCCAGGAAGGTGTCTCTGTATTAGATGTTGTATTTTCTGTATATAGAGAAGCATAAAACCTGCCCAAAGTTTTTACAATATTCTTAGGGTCACTCCATATGTTACCCTGTTTATCTTTTATTGATTGAATAGGGGAGGAGGTATATCTGCCTTTTGCCAATCTTGCCAACAGTCTCCCACCCTTATCCCCATATTTGTGCAGTTCTAGCTCTAATCTATTTTTAAATATATTTTCCCGTTTTTTTGCCCATTCATCGAATTCTTTCTTAGCTTGTAACCATCTCTCTCTGTCAGGATCCGCCATGGTATCTTTATATTGTAAATAAGCTGTTCTCACCCTTGCACTGGTTTCCACAAACTTTTCCTTAGCCCTTCTTTTGATCCCCATGCTGTATGCCATTATATGACCTCTCATGACCGTTTTTGCAGTCTCCCAGAATAGTCCCGGATCAGATCTATGGCCCAAATTGTCTACACTGTAGTGCGTCCACCATTCTCCTAATAGTTTGATGAAATTTTCTTCTTTAGTAAATGTGTCAGGAAACCTCCACAGATAATCGGTTCCCTTCTCATAGTTATCTTTAATCTCTAAAACCACTGGACTATGGTCCGAAATTACCATATCTTCAATTTTAATAGTTATCATTCTTTGTAGTATCTTAGTGGACCCAAAGAGCATATCAATTCTGGACCATGATCCATGGGGATGTGAAAAGTGAGTAAATTCTCTACCCAAGGGGTTAGCCACTCTCCATGTGTCCGACAGCCCCGTAAGTTTCGCCAATGATTCTAGGATACTTTCTGCCCTCAAGCCTCTCTCATCCTGATTCCCCTTCCTCGTATGTGTTGGGGAGCGCCTGTCTTCTTCCACTCTCATCACTGTATTAAAGTCACCTCCCATTATTTTATCAGCCCCCGGGTCTTGAAGTATTTTGTTCTGTAAATGTTGGAAGAAGGGTCTCTGATTTGCATTTGGTGCATATATATTATAGATGCTGAGAACATCATTTTGTATTTGTATCGTCATTTGAAACAATCTGCCTTCGCTATCACTTGAGGTAGAAATAATTGAGTGGGCCAAGGACCTGTGTATTAAGATCAATACTCCCGCCTTCCTGTCCACTGCACTGGACCCAAGGACCTCCCCCACCCACAGCTTTTTAAGGCGGAAGAAGTCTTCCGACGCCAGGTGAGTCTCCTGGAGCAAAGCAATATCTATGTTCAATTTTTTGAGATGGCGGAGAACCATCATGCGCTTTGCTGGGGAGCGCAGCCCCTTAACGTTCCAGGAGACCCACCTAACCATCAGAATCCTCCCCACACGGGGCCTCTACTTTCTTTTTGGTCATAGTCCACACATATGTTGAAAGCTCAGGTGTACACCGAAGTAGGAAAAATAAAGCACAGGAGATGCACATTCTGTTAAGCATAGGTATGTAGATAATTCCCAATTTTTTTCCCCCTATTGCCCCCCTCCCCCTTTTTACTAACACACCAACTCCAACCATCTGTTTAGTAAGAACACTTCACTTCTTCCCTCGTGTGCAGTCGACAAACATAATTCCGCCCCGCCCCAGCCCTCCCCCCAACTTATTAAACATTTTAGGTTATATTGAAGTTGTCCCCAGCCTGGCGTGCCTCTAGGATCCCTTTTTCCCCCCATCTTTCAAAGCTTTCTTCCCCATCACATTAGAAATAAAATATATCAAGCATCTCAATCTTATAATAATATTAACCATAAGTCCGCTATTATAGGGAGATGTGTAGTATGGGACCCTCGGCAGTTGCATACTCAGTTCTCCTATTATTTTGCATTGAACATTTAACATTTAACAGTAAGGAGGTTATTTAACTCTCTATGTTATCTTACCAATTTTTGCGCAGCCTATCAATAAAGAATATGAAACCTGCGAAAACGGAAAGGCAAAGGCAATAGAGAGAAGAGCTGAGCGGGAAGGAAAGAAACAAGACATTTATACATATCTCCTTCCGCTTTTCCTGTATGTCTCTCTTCTCATAACAGTTTCGTCGCCTTTATATCCAAATCGTCTAGCAATTAGACAATACAGTTATCGCTTAGTGACAATGGCCTCTCACTCTTCCCTCATCTCTTCCTCTGCCAGCGAGATCCCGATTGTCTTTGTTGTCGTGGAGTCTCCAGTGGTGGTTTTTTCCCCACCCCCTCGTCTATCAAGGAGTTTGATCTTAATCTATAAGCTCTCACAGAGCCTCTGTCAGTCTCGGAGTCCAGATCTATAGTTTAATTGAATTTTACAGGCGATTCGGTGGGTTGGTGAGGTGGTGACGAAGATGCCGTAGATCCTGGAGAACTTGTGTTGTCACGGATAGCTGCCATTGCTTTGTCGGGGTCAATAAAGGTCCGCATGGCTCCCTCTCTGGACCTGAATCTTAATATTGCCGGAAAGTTCAATTGGAATCGAATATTTCTTCTATGAAGTATTGAACACGCCTCACTGAAGGACCTCCTGCGTCGTGTAACTTCTATAGAGTAATCCGCAAATACCAGCGCTCTATGACCTTGTATTAATAGAGGATGCTTTTTGGCCTTGTAGGCGCGCAGTATTTCCTCCTTGTCACGGTGGTTAAGGTACTTTGCTATGGCATGTCTAGCTTTATCAGGTTCTTTGGAAGTGGCGGAGATGTTAGATCCTGGTGTCACCCTCTTTTCCTGTGGCTCCCTCATCTGGCCAATTCTGTGGGAGCGCTCCGTCTTACATCTATGGGTGAGACCCAATGCTTTAGGAAGATCTACCTCAAAGATTTCTTCTAATTGGTTCGCAGGGATAGATTCAGGGAGTCCCACTATTTTGAGGTTACTCCTCCTTGCTCTGTTTTCAATGTCCTCTAATTTTGTGTGCGCATATTCAGAGTGCTGTTGTAGAGTCATTATCTGTTCCTCCAACTCCTGTATTCTATCCTCTGCTGCACTGATTCTTGATTCAGCTTCAATAAGCTGCTGATCATGTGTCTCTATTTTGGCTGTTAAATCTTTTGTAGTGGCTGTCAACATCTCAGCCACTGCTGATTTAAAGTCATCGGCCAGGTGAATTGCGAGTTCTTTTGCCAGAGCCTTATAGTCAAAGTGGGGGGTTCCCCATCTGCCCTCCATGGTCTCTCTCCTGTCCCCTGGACCTTGTCTTTCCCCTATTACTTCCTGGGCTGTAGGTGGGCAGCTCCTGGTTTGATTGCTTATGGCAGCTGCTGCAGCATGATTACATTGTTCTGGAGCAGTTCCCTGTGGAGTCACTGCGGCTGTTTGTGCTGTACTCCTGTCCTCCTCCACACCACTCTCACTAGCCTCACTAGGTCCGGTCCCGGGCTTCCTCATCACTCCTTCTTCCTCCATTGAGTCTGCCTGCGTGCTTTGCACTCCACGACCGCCCCGCCCGCCATTACCAGTATCCTCGTGGTGCGCCGCTGTCCTCTCTCCCTCCCGACTCCTTGTAACGAAGCGATCCATCGCGCTCGTGATGGACGCTCCCAGTGCTGCTGTAGCCGCCACTATACCTTCGGGGGTCTGATGCCAAGCTGGAGGCTAGATGTCGGCGGATTTGCTGGGGCGGGAAGCGGAGCAGCCCTTAGACGCGGCTGCACATGGAGGCGCCGGAACCGGAAGTCATGCCTGTATACTTTTATATTCTATGATCCCTGGCTGTAATGTCTGCATACTCTTATATTCTGTGATCACCGGCTGTAATGTCTGTATACTCTTATATTCTGTGATCCCGGCTGTAATGTCTGTATACTTTTATATTCTGTGATCCCTGGCTGTAATGTCTGCATACTCTTATATTCTGTGATCACCGGCTGTAATGTCTGTATACTCTTATATTCTGTGATCCCCGACTGTAATGTCTGTATACTTTTATATTCTATGATCCCTGGCTGTAATGTCTGCATACTCTTATATTCTGTGATCCCCGGCTGTAATGTCTGTATACTCTTATATTCTGTGATCCCCGGCTGTAATGTCTGTATACTTTTATATTCTGTGATCCCTGGCTGTAATGTCTGCATACTCTTATATTCTGTGATCACCGGCTGTAATGTCTGTATACTCTTATATTCTGTGATCCCCGGCTGTAATGTCTGTATACTCTTATATTCTGTGATCACCGGCTGTAATGTCTGTATACTCTTATATTCTGTGATCCCCGGCTGTAATGTCTGTTATACTCTTATATTCTGTGATCCCCGGCTGTAATGTCTGTATACTCTTATATTCTGTGATCACCGGCTGTAATGTCTGTATACTCTTATATTCTGTGATCCGCGTGCTGTAACGTCTGTATACTCTTATATTCTGTGATCCCCGGCTGTAATGTCTGTATACTCTCTTACTTCCCCCCTGCCCAGGATCTGTGATATATCCCACTTGTTCCTGCATGGTTGGATACATCCATTACACAGGGGCACATTTATAAGAATATCTCGGGACAGGAACATGTTATTTAACACATCCAATTGTGGAACTTATTATTATTCTGAAATCTATTAATTAAAATTTCCAATTGTTGATGGCACAGCCCCTTTAAGTTTAGTGTGATGATTGAAGCCCAATTGTTCACATTTCACTAACGCGTTTCATAGCCCTGTGTTTCCCTTGAGATTAGTTACTGGTGTAATGAGTCAGCTGAAATCTGCCATTGTTATCCATCCCGTATGTTACTTTGGATGGTTCATTGAGACCAGAAAGTGTGCGCCGTCTGTTGTTTTCACACAATGTGTTTCCTCTCCGTGACACGTTTGGGATCTCATTCTGTGTGTGGGTTTGTGTCTCACTGGACATGTGCTCTTTAACTCTTTAGTCTATTTTCATGCATGTTGACATGTCCTTCACCTTCTATGTATTGACTGATCCCTAGGATAAAGACTGGTGGAGGTCCGACTTCTCGCATTGCACCATTCTGCTAGTGGAGAATAGATATAATCAGGGACTTATATATGGTATATATTAGATCCGACAACTTTTTTCTGGTTGATTACCAGCTTTAAATATCATCTGGATGTGAATCTATGAAAGAAAAATGTATTATGCACAAAAACCATTTGTATGTAATGGATGCATTTTTTCGGATCAGCAAGCACTTGAGCGGTTGTCCACACGTCCATTCTATCTGTCATAAAGGGTCAATGATCTCTACTACTAGTCATTAAAACTGTGATAATGGCATACAGCCGTGCCCTGTGATCTGCTCTTTCCGAGCAACATCCCCCATCTCCAGCCCTTTGGCATTATTCTTAGATTTCATACATTCAAAATATATTGCATCTGTTCTGCATAATTTAAATACCAAATATTTTTCGGTTCACATTGTCATTGCATTGTAAATCATTGTATAACTCATGTAGAACATAAAGTATCACAGACCAGGGTTATAAGACCAAGTGGCAGTCATCTCCATCGAATTTTAGACGACATACCACGTTTTTTCGCGGCCGCACCTGCCGCAAGTGCCAAAACCGCCCTTGCCGCACCTGCCGCAGGCCCGCATATACTTTGTATGGGGCTTGCCGCAACCGCGCCGCAAGTGCAGCCGGTATGCGGTAATCGCGGCAGATGCGTTTTTTTCACGGCATCTGCCGCGATTTGAAAAAAACGCTGATGTGAAAGGGCCCTTAGACATGCATTTTTAAACTGACAGGAATTATAGCTAAAGAAATATGAAAAAAATGAGATACTTAGCATATAAATATGGCCATATCCCTAACCACACAGCAGCCATGATGAGGCGTGTCTCTTTACTGGGAAACTACTCTTTCAGTCACAGCCTCTTTTTGGATTTAATAACCTCTCTTTGAATGGGCGAGTAGGAACCTGCTAACAGAGGACAATAACGCCTAAGGATAGGTGGGTAAGGGAGCACAGCAGAGGAATGACCTCATAATCTAAACAGGGAAATACCTGACGGTTGCGTTATTCTAGGGTTCCCTAAATGACATAGGAAATCCCTTTATACTCTATTGTTACTGTGACTGTGGGAGAAAAGCTATTTATTTGTCCTATTTTGATATCTACCTCTAAAATGTTAATACTTAGTTGGATAGCCCTTGGCCTTGATAACTGCCTTTCATCTACTTGGTTTGCTATCTTTCAGTTTGTTTAAATCGGATTGTCGAGCCCACTGGGACAAGGGTACTCGGTGCCGGACCATGTCTGCTTCAGGGGAATGTCACAGGGTCCTGGTCCGGACCGTGTCCCGGGCCCTGGCAATAATAAAGGTGTATTTACAGGGGAGAATAGTTTATCGTGATGCCACCCACAGTATGTGGCCAGTAGTGGGGCCACCGCTGCCGCAGAACCTCCGGGGATGATGTGATGGCAGCTAAGATGGGATAGTTCTCCGTGGGCAGAACTGAGTTCCCCGGGGCAGTGTTGGTAAAGTCTATGGTGGATGTGAATAGTGGAGACGGGTTAAGGAACACACACTCACACTTTGTAGTTTCCAAAGCTTTACTGTGATGTTGTTGGAGATTGTCCACGGAGTCTGTACGGGGCCGGGTTTTCCTCCCACCCTGTCCGGGTCATCTTCTTCCTCGTGCTGCGCTGTGTGTGTGTGTCCCGGCTGCTGCGTCTAGCTGAGCTGCTGGCACTGTCTCACTCTCTCTCTCTCTCTCTGCTGGTACCACTTGACTAGGCAACTTGAGTCTTCTGTGCTGTGCTGACCCCGCCATGTTGCTTTGCTCTGGTACTGTGGTGATCTAGAGACTCCACTACTCCTGGATTCACTGTGCTGTGTGTGTCAGTCACAGTGTCGGATCCGGTGTCCGTTCTGTGCGCTTCTCTGGGGCGAGTGATGGTGACACTCAAGCTCCCAGATGTGTTCCTCTGCTCTTAGTTCTCCTTCCCTCAGACCCTAGCTAGGCCTGGAATCGAGTTGCAGATTGTGGAGAAGCCTGACGCAGCTTCTTTACACCACAATCTCCTTCTCTCAGTTCTCCCAGGAACTGAACTCATTCCTTCCTGTGGACCTGGAGTATTTAAGGAAGCAGGTTGTGCCCAGAGGTGCTAGTGTAAGTCAGTGTGTTGTGGGGAGGGAACCCGTGTGATGTTACTGTGGCACATTAACCCTTGGGGTGCCACAGGATGATGTGATGATATGAAACCATGATTTGATGATGGCTGTAATGAGCTCCCGCTGTTTTGACCCGAGCCCAGAGTTTCTCAATAGGATTGAGATACGGGCTGTTTTCTGGCCAATTCAATAGCTGGACATTATTGTCCTTGACCCAAGAGAGACATTTTTTAGCTGTATGGCATGGGGCTCCATCTTGCTGACAAATAAATGGTGTCCCTTCACCAAATACATCATGTGCCGAAGAAATGAGTTTAGGCTGAAGGACTTCCTTGATGTAGTCTTCAGCATTAACTGTTCCTTCAGTTACCTGCAGCCTACCAACTGCACCTCTGGACATGCAGCCCCATACCATAAGACTCAAAGGATGCTTCGTGGTGTTGACTGTGCACTCCGACAAGCAATCCTGTCCAGGTCATCGTAGAAGACACCATCACTGCCAGAGATGGATATGCGTGTCTCATTGCTCCATAACACATTTCTCCATTGTTCACTGGTCCATTTAGAATGTTCTTTGGCCACTGCAGGCATGTCTGACGCTGTGAGGCATTCTAAAATGGCTTTTTACGTGGTATTCTAGCTCTTAACCCCGCGTTTACCAATCGTCGTCAAATAGTCCGATCGGACATTGTCACTCCAGTATTGACAAGCTCCTTGTTGATGTCAACAGCAGTTGATATCCCGTAGGCGAGTCTAACAATTCTTCTATCAGTCTGAGGAGTTGTAGCCCTTTTCCTTCCTGTACCTGGTTTATTCTTTATCAAACCAGTCTCTTGAAACTGCTTACACACTTTGAAAACTCCAAAAAATATCCATGTTTATTTGGATAAAAATGACCACAGCAGCATTAAGGACCCTTTACTGTCTGGTTTTTTTTTTGTAGCCTTAATCTCAGGTGACTGTTTTGTGACCACTCCCCTCCGCTATAAACTCTTTTGTTACCACTCCCCTCCGCTATAAATAATCATGTGTCTTACCATCTGATGCTGGTTATAGGATCCCTATCTATGCTGACCACTTTTGAAGGGCTGCATTGATGGAGTTTGGTGTATTTTCATATTTGTGTCTATTTTCCCACTGTCTGTCTCCCTTACATTTGTGTCCTCTCCAGTAATTGAGCTCATTTTCACTACTCTGCCTATATGACTCATGTTGTAAATTTTACATTTAAATTGTAAATTTTTGTACTTATGTAGAAACTTTTAGTTTTAAGGTCAGGTATAAAAAATAGATCACTACTGAATACAACTTCTCGAGCAAGTCAAGCTGCTCACTGGACGAGGACAAGATTTCAGAAGATATAAATATATCCAGGATATAGGGAAATATTTTTGAGTTTATGGGCATTGGATGTATGAATCACCAAAGCAGCAGGGGTGACAACATGCCCTCATCACTAGAGTAAAATGTATCACAAAAGACATATGGTGTTATTAAAATAACATTGTGTTCCCAAATATATCCGGTGAAAAGTTATTATCACCGCTGGGGTGCATGGACTGGATTGCCTAAAAATGCAGACCCTACCCAGCAATGATAAATATAAGTGAATCCAGGAGGAGAAGAATAACAGGGAAAGACATTGTTCATCATTTTCATTTTAGTTTACGGTTACTTGGCTTTAAAGACTACAAAAACACACACAGTGCAGTGGTACTCCCAAATGCTACAATATTTTAGTATTGTATAGGGGAACTTTGGAATTGCATTACCGCTATAGCAATTTTTGAAAAAAAAAGAGATGCTAAACTTATGTGTTGGCCAATCCATGTGAGCCTGATAACCACGTCAAGGTGCATGTTATTTATCGGGACCCTAACTTGAGATGTTTCAGCTAAGTATCTCTTATTCCTATAGCAGTGATGCAATTCCTAATTTCCCCTTTTGAATTCTAGCATATTTTAGCATTTGAGAGTGCTGTTTTTGTAGTTTTATTGTGTTTTTCAGCTGGCGCCTGTTCACACCTATTGGAAGTGCGAGTCATTCTTTTTGATATTTGGCTTTAAAGACAACTGAATGACCTTGCACATACGGTAGTTTTGAGTAGTAATGTTTTATGTTCGGTGTATGCAGCTTTAGAGGAGACCTATGTGTCTCTATAGTTACAGACTACAAATAAACCTTGTGTGGTCTGATATTGCTATTATGACTGTCCCATCATCTTCTCTCTCCCCGGGGAGACCGTCTGACGAGCTGGAACCAGAAGGTGACAACGCCTTATTGATCACAGGTCTACAACTAGTATTTGAGTGAATCTACTTTAAGGACTCTTCACTATCTGGTTGTTTTTTGTAGCCTTAATCTCAGGTGTAGTAGATATTTTATTACCACTCCCCTCCACTATAAATAGTCATGTGTGAACATCTGCTACTGGTAATAGATTTCATTTTTTTGCTGACCACTGGGGAAGGAGCCTGTCTCTGGAAGAAACTTAGAAGTCGTGATTATTTCAGCTTTGGAGTTTAGCTGCATTGGTGGAGTTTGGTATATTTTCCTGCTTGTGTTTATTTTCCCACTGTCTGTCTCCCTTACATTTGTGTCCTGTCCAGTAATTGAGCCCATTTTCACTACTCTGCCTATTTGACTTATGTTGTAAATTTTAACAATGTTTTTTTCTTTTCTGTGTGTATAGGGAATGTGTCCGGCTGCTGGGAGAAGATGCATTCATGGAGGTTTACAATTATTGGAAACAGGTCTATAACCAGCGGTATCCGGACACTGCGGAGATAGAACAAACTCTGTGTGAACCTCAAATAATGAAGCTGCGTCCTCATCTCTGCAACAAAATCCAGCAGCTCCTGTTCTTAGAGGAACGGACAGCAGTGGAGTCTTCAGAGCCCTCCTTTACCTGGTTGTAGGGCTTTATTAAAGGAGACAGAAAACAAAGAGCACTGCAGGATTTCTCCCTTGGTCCTAAACCAATCAGTCTTGGACGTTGCCCGTAGAGTGGAAGCCCACGGTCTGATATAATATTTCCCAACTGGAATATTGGATATTATTAAAGGGCCATGCATGGATTTTCTTTTAAAAATAATAGTAGTGTTTCTCTATTATCTTACTTGTATGTCAGACTGCATTATAAATAATCTGTACCATATTCACATCTATGGAGCCCACTATGACTATTGTATTGACATATACAATGACATATATTTTACAATAAGTATTCATAGGAATTTTTCCTTTTTTAAGACTTTATGATCGGTCTGATTGTAGACACGACACAGGCACACTGAACCTTAAAGGCAATGTGTCTCCATTTTGACCTTTCTAAACTATTTATATGGACATACAGGTTATAGAATGCTGACAATAGTCCTACCTGTGTGCCTCATATCAGATGCCTTGTTGTGGGGAAATCATCTTTTATCACTTTATGTAAATGAGCTGCTCCAGATTACGGCTGGTTTCATACTGGCATTTTTCGCCATCTGTGTGATTCCAGCTTAAACTGGCATCAGTTTTCGGCCACATTGACTTTCAATGGGGCCGCAGGGACTTGCGAGTGCATCCAGTTCGTCCCGTTTCCCCCTGATCCGGGTGGCACTTTGGTGCATTTTTGGTATCCGTGACAAAACCCGGAAGCACCCAGATCTGGGATACCACGGGTAAAATCACAATGTGCCCAATGGAACCCGGAACCAGGGCAATGTGGGTTGATTTTTAAATGGGGCTCTATTGATCCCGGATCTGGCGGTCTCCGGAACCCGGTGGATCTGGACGCTGGATCGGGGTTTTTGAACTGCACATGCCCAGAAGCCTAGAGGGGTACAGGCTATATCTCTGATAACTCAACTTGATTGATCCCAGAAAAAGGTGAGAACTCTTGAAAGAGTTTACAAATCTATAGCTCCATTGACCTTCCCATCAAAAAGTGCTCCTAGGGGGCAGGAGACAGGGGAGTGGCCCGAGAATGGATGGATAGAAATGTTTCAGTGGCACACTTTACACGAACACCTCGGGTGCAAGATATTTTCAAAAAGTTATCAAGTATATTATAACCTTCTTTAATGGGCAGTAAGGTGTATGATCATAGCCATTGGCTGGTTTCATGCGCTGGTTGTTTTCTTCATATGACAACAACTATTTTTCTTTTTTTTTCCATGTATCAGATTTCACAATCAGTGTTTCATTAGTTTTTCTCATATGCAAAATAAAATGCTCATGCTTCTATTGCCCATTAGGGGTATATGCACAAGATCAAGAGGCAGTGTGTGTTGGACGCAGCGCCTCCGAACCGGCCCACGATCTGCGTTGGGTGAACGGCGGCATTTCCCAGCATTCATCCGTTGGAGATCGCTCCCAACTCTGCAGCAATAAATGAACATGCTGTGAAGATATGGAAGCCCAACAACCCGCACCGCAGGTGAAATAACGCTGCCGTTGGGCGAAACTCAGTGAGCATGAGATTTCTAGAAATCCCATCCTCTATGCTGGCACTGTACAATGCAGCGTTTTGGACGCAGCGGATTGTGCTATTCCGGATCATGTGCATGCACCCTAAATCGACAACACTGGATACACTATTGGTATATATGTGCTGTCCATATTTCACCTGTTGACTTGAATGAGAGATTTTGATCCACTCATTGGATCAGAATTTAATGTTCTTTCTTGCTTAATTGTCTGCAAAAAAAGACATGCGAATGGACCCATAAACTATAATGGGTGCTTCGTCTATCCATAAAAATAGTAGAAGAAAATCATACATATAGATGACGTCTTTGGGATTGTACTTCATTTACAGAATTTGTTTAAGGTCCCCATACATATTGGATAAAGGGGGAGTCACACGCGTCAATGTCGTCAGCGAGATGATCGCTGACGACATTGACGGCTGATCGCTGGTGAGCTGTCACACAGGCAGACTCACCAGCGATCAATTGACCAGAAACATCATGGAAACGATTTAAATATCGTTTCCACGATGTCTTGCTCCCGCTGCCAGCCTGCTGGAAGCGGGAGCAGGCTGGTCTCCAAGGTAAACTGCGGGTATCTAGGCAGCGCGCGCTGCCTAGATACCCGACGTGTACCTTAGTTACCAGCCTCCTCCGCTCACCGGCTGGTATCTAAGGTACACAGCGGGTAACTAGGGACCCTAGTTACCCGCTGTGTACCTTAGATACCAGCCGGTGAGCGGAGGAGGCTGGTAACTAAGGTACACGTCGGGTATCTAGGCAGCGCGCGCTGCCTAGATACCCGCAGTTTACCTTGGATACCAGCTCCCAGCGCTTGTGAGAGGCGCTGGGAGCTGGAATATCGCTACTCCCGGTGTCACACGCAGCGATGCTGCGTGTCCACCGGGCGACAATCGCCAGGTTTTAGAGCAGGTTCTAAAACCTGGCGATCATCAACCAGCGATTTATCTGGTTGATTCAGTATGTCACACGCGTCAATATCGCTGCAACGTCACGTGCAGCCGAGATCGTGCAGGCGATATTGACGCGTGTGACTCCCCCTTAAGTCTGGCAATCCCGCCATTATTTTGTATGGTCGGCTCACTATCTAATGTTTCTGGGGCCTCCTGACAGATGAAATCTGGGGACTGAAGGATCAGACAGTTGAAATTCAATCACTTGATTCTTTTATTCAGTTTGGAGATCAGCAGCCCCCAGAGGAGACAACAAGATCATTGCTGGTGATTGCTCCAAATGGTGGATTTGCTACTGATAGCTGCTATAGTTGTGACCATGTTGAGTTTACTTATAATGTTCCAATCACTATATTAAAAGAATCATTCTGAGAAAGAAAAATCATTTTATAAGGGCCCAGACTGGTATAAAAAAATTAATTCTTACCCCTACCGATCACCCACAGGTCTCTTCATCTACCAAATCCCTAGTGGATTATACTTACTGGTCCTTTCTCCGCAAACAGAAAATGTCCCTTCAGCCAGTCATTGCCTACAGAGGTAATCCGCCCTAGCCAGTGATTGACTGGGCAGGCAGATACTTCAATTCTCACTATCATACATGTATGTAATCCAACACAGATAAAGTGGAAGAAAAGCCTATGTGTCACACTCGAACAGGAGATGTCCGGCGCACAGCACAACACAGAAGGGGTACAACGGGATGGTATAGGAAGTGGAAGACCCTGATAATAGGAAGTGGGGGATGGTACACCTTCTGAAACTAACCTGTGTCTGTCCTTCAGCTCCCCTACCATCCCTAAGTGGGTCCTTCCACCTGCCACCATCATGTGCCTAATCCCTGGCTGTCACCTCCACTTGCCCTGTCTAGCACCAAAGTCAGTGAGTGCACCTTTGTATTAATACAACAAAGAGGAAGGTAAACAGACAGGGGAACAAAACAAGAAGGATACAACACAAACTTGGAAACTGCAGACAAACACCAGAGGTTGTACACGACACCGCTCCAAATGGAACTCCAGCAGCAAGACACCTCCTCACTCCACCGTAGTTAGTAAAGAATGGATCTATTACTGACAATAGGCGTTGGAACATGTGACTACTCAAAGGGAAAGGGGAGTGGTCATAAACCGTTGAAAGCTGAGATGAAACTGATCAAAAGCTACCAGCAAAGAAAGCAGACATTAGCTCTTGCTGATACAAAATACATTTAAAATCAACCAGATCTCCTAGCTGTCACAAGCCTCATAATGACTGGAAATACTTTTGACACTATCTTTTGCTGTCACTTATGCACCCTAATGATTCCTGCACAAACTGGAATATCCCTAGCTGCACAAAAAGAAGTCACAATCTAGACCTGGCTGCCTGAAAGATTGTCGAGTTGTTTCACATACCTCCTGAGGAACCAGGAGTGGTTACAACATACTAGAACTAAGATAGGGCAAGTGTGCAGAGATAGACAAAGACCCGACAAGGATCCATGGTGAGGAAGCATAAAACACCTGCATAAGTGGAAACAGGAGTAATAATAATTCCAAGCAAGGGAAACATCCTACAGCCAAACAGCAAACATAAGAAATATGCAGGTAAGACAAGTGAGAAAGCACAATGGAAATACCAAACTGGTTTCAGTCTAAAAGGCAAAATCCCTTGTAACAGGCTCTGGGACTCCTTAGCAGAATCCACAAATGAATATAGCAAGCAGTGAATGTTGTAATAGGAGAATATAAATAGTCCCACCCAGAATGTGATAGGTCAGAGACAATGAGCAATAGAGAACAGGTGATAGCTGATCGCCATAGGAAGAGGAACAAAAGTAAATAGATCATCAGCACATGGATAGGGACTGATAAAGATGTGGCTCAGCAAGGAAGTTAACCGACCACAGAGCACAAGGTCACCGGATTATGTCCTGATGCTTGACACTGACATGTCATGATGAGACCAGCAGGAAAAAACGAAGACGTGGGGATCACTGATGGGGTGAGTATTACTAATTTTTTACTACAGTGTGAGCTCTATTAAAAATAACTTTCCTAAAAATATAAACCGTGCGCTGATGTCCACATAATTCTAAAATGGATACACTGACCACCGGTTCTCCCAATGGCATCTCCCCAATAAGCATTTGTAAATACCCCATTAGTGTGGTATGGGAGCACTGGGAACCAGTTTTGTAGTTCATTTACTGGGTTTGTGTAAGGTGAATGTCCCGGCAATGTAGTCATAAGTTAAGAATTCAGAGGACAAGCTTAGGAGGACGTCTTTAAACTCATTTTGCACTTGTAAGAGTTCAGTAGGAATCTTCATGCACGTGGCCATGCTCTGGCAGGTGTCACGGCTCAGTCAGTTGGATTGTTAACATGAGAATCCCAGATTGTGACGTCACAGTGAACAGGAGGCCAGCGACCGCTGGGAGCCAGACTTCTCAACCTACCCACACGTTTTGGAAAACTTCGGTACTAAGTGTTTATAGCCATGCCATGGCAAATGTTCATCAAGCCACAAACTATATTAGGCCTTCTTGTTCAACATCTAAAAGTCGAAAACAAATCACAATGTGAAGTCACGTTCCGAGCACCGAGCCCACCGGAGATCGCTCCCTATAATCTGCTAAAACTTTTTTAATATTGAAAATCGAGCTAAATCATTTTGCAGATATATTCTCTACACTAAATCTATTATATAATTGCGAATGGTTTTTTGCCCCTTTTGAGTCCACTCTCGCTGCGAGTCAGCGTGGTCATGTGGATACGGCCGAAGCATTGGCCGCGCCGCGGCCATTGCGAGCAGTTCTAAGGCGACTCGCTATGCCCGCGCAGCGGGCATGGCGAGTCGCCTTAGCAGCGCGAAGCATTGGCCGCGAAGTGGCCATTGCGAGTCAGAGACTCGCTCTTCTAGAATCCCGATGCATGTGCATCGGGCACCCAGCTAGTACATTAATAATATGAAAAAAAATGTTCCTGATTTGCTAAATTAGAAGACCCTCTTAAGTACTGGAACCAAGTCTATGGACTAAATGCAGACATTAACATTTATTACAAAAATGAAAAGAAAGGAGGCGACACTCACCGGTGTAGAACTTTTAATCGTCCTTTATTCAAGAGGCGGCATCGGCAAGCAGGATAGCAGGGGAGGGGGTGCTGGGAGACGGTGGACGACGGCCTGCCGTTTCGCGGGCTATGCCGCTTCGACGGGTCCTTGACAAGGAGACATGCAACGCTGGAAGGTGCCTCCAGCCCACTACCCATCCTACCCCGCTCTTTGTATATAGTGCCCAGTTTTCATCATCTTTTCCCTAGGATTAACATTTATTACATTAACTGTCCTAAATCCCCCTTTTCCCCGTAGACTCGCTGATCCCTATATGTTGCACCTGTTTGTCACTTTTATTTTGCATTCTGGTCTTCAGCTCCTTAGATCAACACATCACTTGCGTTCTGGTCTTTAGCCAGATCCTCTCATTACCAGGTTTACAGAGCCCGTCAGCTAATCCTACTCCATTCCAAGCAGCCGCGCTACGGACTTCCCGTCACTGTTTGAACACCGCGATCTAAATTAAATCTAAGGTTCTTCTGAATGTTTTGAGGCCAGAGACCGGGAACGTACAACACAGTAATAAAAACTTAATCTGCTAATTCAATATCATCTCCTTGCTTCAGCCAGACGAGCAATGTAATCATCACAATGCAGGTTATGGAGACCTCTGACTGAAGAGACTCTCGGGGACAACTGGAATTTTAGTAAGTAAAGAGTTGAATAGAAATATAAGATGTGACCTGAGCTGGCAGTAGCAGAGATAACTATGAAATCTCCCAGCAAGTCTGGAAAATGTAAGATGTTAAATAAAGGGGTGTCATGCATGGACTAGGGGATGGCCCAGTGCAAGACAGAGGTTACAACGGAATGGAAAGGGAGAGGGAGACCCCGATGATAGGGAGTGGGGAATGGGACACTTCCTGACACTTATGTCTGTCTGGCCCCCATGACCACCCCTAATGTCCCTAAGCAGATCCTTCTCCTCACTGCTGTTTAGATCCTAACTGTCCCTCCACTCACTCTGTCTAGTGCAAAGGTCAGTGAGTATACTTGACATCACCCCTACTGTGATATAACACAGGGGAAGTAGGACATACCATGGAAAAAAGGATAGCAAACAAATTTGACTGCTGCAGCCAATCACCAGGGTTGCAGACGACACAGCTCCAACAACAGCAGTCCAACCTGCAAGTCTCCAGCAGCCACTAGAGGCTGCCTCCCTCCAAGATGGTCAAAATAGAATGAATCTATTAACAGCATCAGGTGATGGAATATGTGACTTTTTAAGATGAAGGGGAGTGTTCACAAATCGACAAAGAAAGCAATTGCATTTAAAACCCAGAGTCTCATAAGACAATGTTGATACACAGATTCCAAAACTATCACAAGTCTACCAAGGACAGGAGACCCTCATGACAAGGGGTCAGTCAGGATTATAAAATGACGGCTACTTCCAAAAACAAAGCTACACTGGCCACATTTACGTGAATGAAGCTGACCTTATTAGGTTTCCCTATAGTAATAGAAATAGGAATGTGTCCCATTCGCCTCTGCTTCATGGTTCAGGGAAAATTAACTCAATATGGAAACACCTGAGGATTCTACGTCAGCACCAATGGTATCACCTAAAACATCCTCAGGTGTCTTTATATCTGATGGCGTTTGGATCAAATAAGCAACAATCATCTAATCGATGAAACAGGATATAGTGTAAATCCCTGAATCTGCGTATTGGAGTAACAATAGATTATTAGCTATACTCACAGACATAGATAAAAAGCACTGTCATAAAACATTGGACAACAATGATCCGTTAGCAGCCACCTCATCATAATGTTGATTGATTGGCTTGATACATGGTTTCGCCCACTATTTTGTCTTCCTCAGGGGTGATAGTCCTGTTGAATAACTATGGGAAGATATTTAGAAACCATTTTAGGAATTAATTTTTCTGATTGTGATTCTCAATGCAGAAAACCTGTAACAAGGTCCCTCACAGACTATGTGAGGTATAGTCAGAGGGATCTACCAGGGAAAAAGTGCCAGGGCAGGGCACCAAGAAGTCCCTTTGCCTCAGCCAGGGGGGTTAGATAAAAGGCTAGGGTAACAAACTGAATCTGGGTGAAGAAAATCCTAGCCACGACTCCATGTAGAATACTAGAGTTGTCTTATGTGGCAGTGGGGTCCATCAGGCATAAGGACTGTGGTGCCATTGTTAACGTTGCATTTTCTCTATATACTCAATGTCTGGTTTCCTGATAAAGCTTGGGCTACTGTGAAAATTGTAAGGTGTTACCACATGTGCAGACAGATATATTTTTAGATTTGCACATTTGTTCGATAATATATACAGCCTAGGTGTCTAAACACAGGTCTAATGTATGAAGTCTGCCACTGTCTACGAGGAGAATCCCCATCACGTCCCTGTCGGATGCGGAAGGAGGAGGGACACCGGAGCAGTGTATAATAACATGATGTCTCCGATAGGGAAATCTGAGCCCGAGGAAATCACTGACAACAACTTGGCATGAAAAACAAACCCACTGAAACTGCAAAACGGATTCATCTCTCGTAGGCTGGTCTAGCTGCGGGGCGAAGACGTCCACATCACCACATGTTAATGCCAACATGTTTGTGAAGGGGTGAAAGAATTGCGTTAAGGCTTTGGATTTGCTGACACCTTCGCCTAGCTAAGACAGTTTGCTAAAAAACTGCAAGAGCACAGCACAGGCTCACTGACGACATATGGTGGGATTCAGTTTAGACATTACATATTTTGCCAGATGCTAAGCCCCAAAGGGGGAACATTAAAAACTTGGTGATTTTCGAGCTCATCAGAACTGCAGGGTGCGGACTGCACATGCCACAGTGTAGAGATCGCACGCAACCTCCCAATGGCAGCCATATGTTTGCTGGTCATTTAACGGGAAAATGAACATGACTAATGACCTGAGAAGAGCCCATTTGGACTAACAGTGCTATGAATAGCAGCAATGTAGACTAGAGCCTTGGAATGAAGGTAATGCTAGTAACTAACTCAGCCCCCTAAAATGGGGCTGGTAAAAGTATCTCTGAAGGCTTCTCACCCAGCCAACCAGTGTCCCAATGAGACAAGAACCCCGAAACAGCTGCCTAGAAATGGACTAGATTCTGGCTTGACGTTATATAGAAAAAATAAGTCGAGACTTATTAAAGAGCCAAGATTAACTTCTGAGATTGCCAACTTCAATAGGTGGCACCAAAGACCTTGCTCTCATTCTACTGAGAAGAGGGCAATTTCATATTCATAGATGTAATTATCTATGGAGCGTGGTGTAACTAGAGATCCGATGGGCCCCGATGCAAAATTTGGGCCTGGTCCCTCAAAGCATATTGGTCAGATGTATGGGTCCTTGCCGCGTTCTAGATCCTATAAAGACATGCAGTAATGGCCCCCATCCTGTACTAATGTCCCTCATCCTGAGCCTCATTCTGATATATATGTCCCCCATTCTGGGCCCATCCTGGTATGTATGGCCCAAACATTTTTATAGATGTTCCCCATCCTTGTATATATATGTTATACTTCCTAGTATATATGTCCACCATCCGGGGTACCTTACTGGTATATATGCCCTCATCCAGGAATGGCGCCCTTACAGTCTGGTCGCCACAGTGGTATTTAAAGTCATCAGTACTAATGTCACGTCTGAGGAGAATTCAGGTACCCTATGCTAGACTCCCAAAGCATACACACAGCCTAAACTCTGATCAGTGAGCTGGGTACAAGAAGACCTGCTTAGGATGTGAGAGACACTGGTTGGAAGGAGGTCTTAGCAGTAGTGGGTAGTAGGGAGGGGTGGCAGCAGGACTTAGTCAAAGTCAGACATTGAATGAGAGCAGCAGCTTAAAGCTGCACGAGAATTGCCCGGACCCCAAGCTGTCAGGTCTTCAGGACTGGCCGTGAACTGGAGGCTACTGGGCCTCCAGCACAATGGCCATACTGTGGAACTATCCAGGGGCACAGAAACTACCAAAGGACTACAGAGCCTAGAAAGGGTCTGTATTGCCTGCCACCCTTGTAGTCAGCCACGAGGTAGCACAGAGGAACACAGTAAAGCTACAGGCACCTACAAACTCATCCCAAGTAGAAGTCAGCTTGTAGGCCATATACCTATCCTGCATAGTGGTCCCTAGTTCTCCTCAGACTGACCAGACCATCAGCCCGGTGAACCAGTAGCCCTGGACCTGCTACTGAGTAAAAGGTAAAGAACAAGAGACTGTCTCCTTGCTTCCTTCCTGCAACCTCTGTGCACCTCTTACACTACAACCCTCACTATCTTCTACATCATCACCTACTACCTCCCCGGGGCCTGCTCTTGCTGAGGAACGACATCTATCACCTGAGAGTAACTACATGCAGCACTGGCCATC
This sequence comes from Allobates femoralis, assembly GCA_033576535.1. NCBI lineage: Eukaryota > Metazoa > Chordata > Amphibia > Anura > Aromobatidae > Allobates > Allobates femoralis. Next base: position 100,930,733 of record JARQOC010000010.1, on the reverse strand, counting down.
TCTGGTCGACACCTCAGCTGGTGTCACAAACGTTTACAAATACTATTCTCCACTGTATGTGTCTCCCATCCTGGGACAATCCTGGTATATACAGAATTATATGTTCCCTATGTTTGTATACATGTCTACCATTCTAGGCTCCATTCTGGTATATATGTCGCTTATCCTGATATATATGTCCGCCATCCTGGGCCCCTTCAAGGTATATTTGTCCCCGATCCTGGTTTATATCTCCCCCATCTTTGGCTTTTTCCTGGTATATATGTGTGGCACCCCAAGGGTTAATGTGCCACAGAAACATCAACACAGGTTTAATCCCCACACAACACTACACTAGAAAGTGGGAGGAGCTAAGGTGGCACCTGCACTAGTGGGAGGAACTAAGTTGTTTACCACAGAGCAGGAGTGACAGTTCAGTTTAGTCTGGAGCAGGAGCAGAGTCAAGTAGAAGTGGAGGTCCTGAGAGGTCTGAGGAGAGGAGACAGAGGAACAGAGGAACATACCCGGGATAAAGAGTTACCCCCAAAAACTTGACCCCGGGGAGGCGCTTAGGACGGATACCGGATCCGAGGCTGTGCCTGAGACAGACAGGACAGTAAACACCGGCATAGTGAAGGTCCACCATCTTCACAGCACCATAGCAAAGCAACACGGAGGGGTCAGTGACACAGAGGACTCAAGTTGCCCAGCATATTGGTACCCGTGAGAAGAGACAGGGCCAGCAGTTCAGCTACAAGCGGCAGCAGGGCCACACACAGCGCACAAGTAGGAAGCCAAGGACCCGGTCAGGTTGGGAGCAACCTAATACAGACTCCGTGGACAATATTGTGATATACCATCTGCAAGTAAAGACTTGGAAAACAACGGAAACCGTGAGTGTGTGTGATCCTTATACTGAAGCCCCACTTGCCCTCATATACTGCGATTACCTCTACTCTCATCATCTCTACTGCTACCCCTACTCTCCTGCAGCATCAATAACTATCCTCACAGACTTTAACTACTACTACCACTGCCCCGGGGAACCCAGTTCTGCCCACAGGAACTATTCCATCCAAGCTGCTATCCCATCATCCCCGGAGGTTCTGCAGCAGCGGCGGCCCCATTACTGGCCGCATATAGTGGGTGGCGTCACGAGTGACAAATCCTCTGTAAATAACCCCCATTTTACTGTGCGGGCCCGGGACACGGTCTGGACCAAGACCGCCGTGACATCCCCCAGCAGTACCCCGGTCCGGCACCGAGTACCCCGTCCCAGTGGGCTCCACAACCTGGCGTCACGAACAGGATCTACCGTGCCCGGTACCGGGCATTGTGTGCCGTGATTAGTGACTGTTTTAAATCTGCCACCATTGCTGGGCGCACGGCAAGCTGAATTGTAACTGCGCCACAGATACTGTAAATTTTAGAATCCGCCATTGCAGAGCGGGAAGAAAAACCGCTCACCACTCTGACGTCATCCGGAAGGGAAGAGAATCCCTGGTGCACAGCGGAACCTTTGTTAGACATCCGGACGGAAGCGGAAGACGGAGGGCGGATATTAACTAAGGGGGCCCAAGATGTCGCAGGCCGATGCACAAGACGGCAACGGAGCAGCCGGTGGAGCTGCAGCGCCGGACCCAGCGATAGTACCCGGCGGTGCAGTGGCGCAAGGAACAGCAACCATAATGCCATTCCTGATGCCGTATACTCCAGGGGCAATGTGGCTGCCCCAATACTCCGGTGAGCCTAATACACTAACTGACTTTATGCTAAAGATAAAGGAATATTATGTGATGTACCCCCTCACTGAAGCCCAGCGTGTAGGAATGATAATGGGACAGTTAACGGGCAATGCACGGCGTGAGGTTGCGTCCTGGCTGGACACAGATAAGGACACTGTAGAGCATCTAGCAGCTAGACTGAAAGCAACGTTTGAATCTGCTGCTGATACCCGGGCTAAGATGAGATTCTTTGCATGCCACCAGAAACCTAAACATAGTGCCAGAGACTTTGCCTTGAACCTGCAGGAAGCACTCAGAGCCCTTAAGCTGGCAGAACCTGCTTTAGCCCCGGGAGCTGATAAAATGCTATTTGACCAATTCATAGAGGGCCTCCATTCCCCTTCCCACCGAGGACAGTTAAGCATGATACTGCTGCAGAACCCTGACATGACATTTACTGAGCTGAAAGATAGAGCTATCCGTTTGCAGCAGCTGGAAGAGCCACGGGAGCTATCAACTGTCCTGGACATTGCAGCAGCACCTCAGCAGCCGGCAGTGCCAGCGACATCTGCTATGTCAGCAACTGCTGCTGAGACTGGAGAACTAATTTCTAATGCAGCCCTCAACCAAAAACTAGATGCCCTGACAGACACCGTGATCTCTATGGCCAAGGTCATCAAGGAACTGCGAGAGTCAAAGCCTGCCCCCAAGATCGAGTTGGCGACCAGCAGAGAGGATGTCCCGTGGATGAGGTCCAGAAGATACCCAGCAGCAAGAGGACGACCCAGCGATCGCTACCAACCAGATGGACAGCCCATTTGCCGTCGTTGCCAGAAACCAGGCCATCTTGCTCGTGAGTGTCCTTTAAACGACGATTCCCTGGGCAGGCGGGCCGCTCCCCAGGAATGAACACTCAAGGCCCCTCAGCTTGGTATGACAGATTCGTGGGAAGAAAACCGGTGATCCCTATTGTGTTGGATGGCATTCCCTTCAGTGCCTTGCTGGATACCGGGTCCCAGATAACATCCATCCCACATGTTCTTTATAAAAGGTACTGGGCTGATTCAGACATTACTAATGCGCCAGATGACTTTAACTTTGAGGTATGGGCTAGTAATGGACAGTTAATACCAAAGGTTGGGTTTAGAGAGATGAATATTCAGGTTGGGAAGGTAGAATTGCTGAACCAGGGTGTTATAATCATACATGTTAACTGGCGAGAACGTGAACCCGTGATGCTGATAGGAATGAATGTAATTGAGAAATGTTTTTTCCGAAGTGTTAAGTGTTTTGCAGCAAATCGCCGAGACTGCCGGAACTGGACAACAGAGGCTTCTGCACAAAGAGATCAAAGTCTTGATGTTGAAGCAACAGGTAGAAATCTCCGGAGGTGAGATCGGCAGTGTATGAGTAAGTGATCCAATACCCATTGTAATTCCTCCCAAAACTGAAATGTTGGTCTGGTGTAGAGCCGCAATAGGCATTAAGGGGCAAGACTACCAAGCCCTGGTAGAACCCGTGTACTCAGACAGCAGACCCACCATACTCACAGCGAGAGGAGTAGTTGACGTACACAGGGGAAGAGTGCCATTACGCCTATCAAACTGCGGAGAAGATGAGGTCACATTACCTAAGTATGCTACCATGGCTAAGTTGTACACAGTTGACAACAATAACATCACAGCCGCCGAGCCCTTGGACCCGTCATGTCAGGCGGATGACAATGGCTCAGAGGAGAAGCTGGAGGATTGGTGCCAAAAGTTGCATGTAGGTACCAGTTCTACACCTCCCCGTCACAAGCATGGAGTATACCGGGTAGTGAAGGAATATGAACAAATATTCAGTAAACACCCGTTAGACTTTGGGCAGATTAAAGGGGTAGAGCACACTATACCCACAGGTAACTATCAGCCTATAAAAGAGAGGTATAGACCATTACCACCCGCTCACTACCAAACCACCAAAGACATGCTCAGAGAAATGAAATCTGCAGGGGTAATAAGAGACAGTTGTAGCCCCTGGGCAGCACCTCTAGTGTTAGTTAAAAAGAAGGATGGGACCATGAGAATGTGCGTAGATTATCGGCAGATTAATTGCATCACACATAAGGACGCATACCCATTACCTAGGATTGAGGAGTCATTAGCTGCACTAAAATCTGCTAACTACTTTTCCACCTTTGATCTGACTAGCGGGTACTGGCAGGTTCCTGTGGCTGAGGCCGACAAAGAGGAGACAGCGTTTACTACGCCGATGGGCCTCTGTGAGTTCAATTGTATGCCGTTCGGACTCTGCAACGCACCCGGGACCTTCCAACGTCTGATGGAGAGCTGCTTAGGACACAAGAACTTCGAAACTGTCCTCCTGTACTTAGATGACGTCATAGTCTATTCCAAGACGTATGAGCAACATCTACAAGACCTGGCAGAAGTGTTCGAAGCTTTATCGAAATATGGCATGAAGATCAAGCCATCCAAGTGTCACCTTCTCAAACCAAAGGTACAGTACCTGGGACACGTCGTGAGTTCAGAGGGAGTAGCACCGGATCCTGATAAAGTCACAGTGATAAGGGATTGGCCAAGACCTACGAACGTGAAAGAAGTGAGGCAATTCCTGGGCCTGGTAGGCTATTATAGATTTATCAGAGGATTCACGAAGCTAGCAGCTCCTCTGCAAGACATTCTAGTAGGACGATCAAAGAAGACTTCAAACTGTAATTCCCTGGCATGGTGGGATGAGGAAAGAGAAGATTCCTTCAATAAGCTGAAAAGTGCACTGACGGGAGAAGAGATCCTGGCATACCCTGATTACCATCAACCCTTCATTCTATACACGGATGCCAGCAACGTTGGACTGGGAGCAGTATTATCACAGATGCAAGGAGGCAAAGAAAGAGTTATTGCCTTTGCAAGTAGGAAGCTCGGGCCACAGAAAGAAATCCCGAGAACTACAGCTCCTTCAAGTTAGAGCTACTGGCAGTAGTTTGGGCTTTGACTGAACGTTTTAAACATTACTTGGCAGGTGCAGAATTCACCATCTACACGGATAACAACCCGTTGACTCACCTGGATACAGCGAAACTAGGAGCTCTGGAGCAGGGATGGATAGCCCAGCTATCTAATTACAACTTTGTCATCAAATACAGAGCAGGTCGCAAGAGCGGGAACGCAGATGCCTTGTCACGGATGCCGCACCTGAAAGACGTGGAAGAGGAACCGGAAGAGTTGGAAGAGATTGAGCTACCGGCCTTTCATCCTTCAAAGGTACAAGATTATCAACCCGGCGCCTACCAAAGAAAGCAGGAAGTAAATCTTAACCCGTTAAGACACTACGGATGGGCCGAAGCCCAAGATAATGATCCAGCCGTGAAGCTAGTGAAAGAACTGCTTACGCAACAACGCGCATACCCTGATCAGAATGCCCCAGCTGAAGCTATACAGCTATGGAAAGATAGAGGCAAGTTGTTTCTACATCAAGGAAAGCTCTGCAGAACGTATACCAATCCTAAAACGCATGACCTAGTCTGGCAGATAATCGTGCCCAAGAGAGCCACTCAAATGGTCTTAGAAGCTTATCATGACGGTGCAGGTCATTTTGGATGGAAGAAGTTAGAAGCGATCCTGAGAGAAAGATTTTATTGGGCTGGCATGAGAAAATCCATTGAATTATGGTGCAGAAGATGTGCCGCATGCAACCTCAGAAGGAAGGATCCACAGAAAGCTCCGCTTCAACCAATAGTAACCAAGCAGCCACTAGAGCTAGTCGCATTAGATCACGTCAAGTTGTCACCAAGCCGGTCAGGCTATGTCTATGCCTTAACCATCGTGGACCATTACTCACGCTTCTTAGTGGTGGTACCTGTTAAAGATCTGACAGCGAAGACGGCAGCAAAAGCATTCCAGATGTATTTCTGTAGACCACATGGTTACCCGGAACAAGTCCTTGCAGACCAAGGTCCAGCTTTTGAATCAGAACTATTCAAGGAATTCTGCAATATGTACGGTTGTAAGAAGATTCGCACAACAACGTATCATCCTCAAACAAATGGTTTATTCGAGAAAATGAATCATATATAATAAAAGCCGAAGGCCACTTCCGGAGTACTACTTCCGTGATGGCCTGGACCCATGGTCCTGATGTCACCACTGCGCGGTCCCCCGGCTACAAGGAGCGGCGGAGAAACGTTCCGCTCTCGGAAGTTCCGTCCGCCCTCCAGCCTCTCCCCTCCACCCATCACCGTACCTTATCGGGGGGCAGGGGGGCCGAGCGTCCCGTGCCCCAAGCCATGAGGGGCCCATTGCCCCCACCCCCTGGGGGACCCCGTGCTGCCAGCCGCCCCGCGCGCGGCCGGAGAGGAGGGAGGACGGGACTTCCTGTCCTGCACCTCTGCCCGCCCCTCCTCTCCTCCTACACCAGCCGCACGCCGGCCGCGGTGAGTCTGCACCCACCCAGCTACGCCTCTGCCCTCCAGCCTCTCCAGCCTCCCCTGCCCTCCAGCCTCCCCTGCCCTCCTGCCTCCCCTGACCTCCAGCCTCTCCAGCCTCCCCTGCCCTCCAGCCTCTTCAGCCTCCCCAACCCTCCAGCCTCTCCAGCCTCCCTTGCCCTCCAGCCTCCCCTGCCCTCCAGCCTCCCCTGCTCTCCAGCCTCCCCTGCCCTCCAGCCTCTCCAGCCTCCCCTGCCCTCCAGCCTCCCCTGCCCTCCAGCCTCTTCTGCCTCCCCAGCCTCTCCTGCCTCCCCAGCCTCCCCAGCCTCCCCTGCCTCCCCAGCCTCTCCAGCCTTCCCTGCCCTGCAGCCTCTCCCCTCCCGCCTCCGCTCTCCCCTCCCGCCTCCGCTCTCCCCTCCAGCCTCCGCTCTCCCCTCCAGCCTCTCCCCTCCAGCCTCCGCTCTCCCCTCCAGCCTCCGCTCTCCCCTCCCGCCTCTGCTCTCCCCTCCAGCCTCTCCCCTCCCGCCTCCGCTCTCCCCTCCCGCCTCTCCCCTCCTGCCTCCGCTCTCCCCTCCAGCCTCCACTCTCCCCTCAAGCCTCCGCCCTCCAGCCTCCGCTCTCCCCTCTCAGCCTCCACTCTCCCCTCTAGCCTCCGCTCTCCCCTCCAGCCTCCGCCCTCCAGCCTCCGCCCTCCAGCCTCCGCTCTCCCCTCCAGCCACCGCTCTCCCCTCTAGCCTCTCCCCTCCAGCCACCGCTCTCCCCTGCAGCCTCTCCCCTCCCGCCTCCGCTATCCCCTCCAGCCTCTGCTCTCCCCTCCAGCCTCTCCCCTCCCGCCTCCACTCTCCCCTCCCGCCTCTCGCCTCCGCTCTCCCCTCCCGCCTCCGCTCTCCCCTCCAGCCTCTGCTCTCCCCTCCAGCCTCCGCCCTCCAGCCTCCCCTCTCCCCTCCAGCCTCCGCTCTCCCCTCCAGCCTCCGCCCTCCCCTCCAGCCACCGCTCTCCTCTCCAGCCTCCACTCTCCCCTCCAGCATCTGCCCTCCAGCCTCCCCTCTCCCCTCCAGCCTCTGCTCTCCCCTCCAGTCTCTCCCCTCCCGCCTCCGCTCTCCCCTCCAGCCACCGCCCTCCCCTCCAGCCTCTCCCCTCCAGCCTCCGCTCTCCCCTCCAGCCTCTCCCCTCCCACCTCCGCTCTCCCCTCCAGTCTCTCCCCTCCCGCCTCCGCTCTCCCCTCCAGCCACCGCCCTCCTCTCCAGCCTCTCCCCTCCCACCTCCGCTCTCCCCTCCAGCCTCTCCCCTCCAGCCTCCGCTCTCCCCTCCAGCCTCTGCTCTCCCCTCCAGCCTCCGCTCTCCCCTCTGCCCTCCGCCCTCCCCTCTGCCCTCCGCCCTCCCCTGTCCTCTGCCCCTGCCTCTTCTGTCCTCTGCCCTCCAGCCTCCTCTGTCCCCTGCCCTCCAGCCTCCCCTGTCCCCTGCCCTCCAGCCTCCCCTGTCCTCTGCCCTCCAGCTTCCCCTGTCCCCTGCCCTCCAGCCTCCCCTGTCCTCTGCCCTCCAGCCTCCCCTGTCCTCTGCCCTCCAGCCTCCCCTGTCCTCTGCCCTCCAGCCTCCACTCTACCCTCCAGCCTCTGCTCTCCCCTCCAGCCTCCGCTCTCCCCTCCAGCCTCTGCTTTCCCCTCCAGCTTCCGCTCTCCCCTCCAGCCTCCGCCCTCCAGCCTCTGCTCCCCCCTCCAGCCACCGCTCTCCCCTCCAGCCTCCGCTCTCCCCTCCCGCCTCTGCTCTCCCCTCCAGCCTCTGCTCTCCCCTCCAGCCTCCGCTCTCTCCTCCAGCCTCTCCCTCCTGCCTCCGCTCTCCCCTCCCGCCTCTCCCCTCCAGCCTCTGCTCTCCCCTCCAGTCTCTCCCCTCCAGCCTCTGCTCTCCCCTCCAGCCTCTCCCCTGCAGCCTCCGCTCTCCCCTCCTGCCTCCGCTCTCCCCTCCCGCCTCCGCTCTCCCCTCCAGCCTCCGCTCTCCCCTCCAGCCTCCCCTGTCCTCTGCCCTCCAGCCTCCCCTGTCCTCTGCCCTCCCGCCTCCCCTGTCCTCACCCCTCCTCACCCCTCCAGCCTCCCCTGTACTCACCTCTCCTCACCCCTCCAGCCTCCGCTCTCCTCACCCCTCCAGCCTCCGCTCTCCTCACCCCTCCATATGCAATGTACAGTATGTGTATATATGTGTGTATGTAGTCACTTCCCTCACTTTGTCCGCACTTCCCTCACTTTGTCCGCACACATACACACACACACACACTTCGCTATACTTACCACCGGCCCTGCATCAGCCGCCTAGATCCTCAGTCGACATGTTGCCACCCCCGAACTACTGGATCCAATATAGCGTCCAAGAAGTCTCCCCAAACTTCCCGAACGCCATATTGGATCCAGTCGTCCGCGGGCGGCGACATGTCAACTCAGGATCCAGCCGGCGGGGAAGATGCAGGGTCAGTGCTAACTATAGCGGAGTGTGTGTGTGTGTATGTGTGTGTGTGTGTGTATGTATGTATGTGTGTGCTGACCACTCTGCCCACGGCGCTGCGCTGACCACTCTGCCCACGCCGCTGCCCTGCCCACTCTGCCCACGCCACTGTGCTGACCAATCTCACCGCATTCACTGCTAACCACTGAGCCACGGCACTCACTGCTAACCACTGAGCCACGGCACTCACTGCTAACCACTGAGCCACCGCACTCACTGCTAACCACTGAGCCACCGTATACTCTGCTACCCACTGAGCCACATGTATACACACAATTCATTTCACAGCACTCCCCTAACTATTAGTAAATAAACTATATATGGATTCTAGACTACCCGATTCTTTAGAATCGGGCCGCCATCTAGTCATATTATAATTGAACTGTTAAAGACCATACCAGAATCAGAAAGAAACCAGTGGCCAGATAAATTACCTGACTTGGTAGACTTATACAACCATGTACCCGTGAGTTCTACAAACTGCACTCCAGCCTACCTTATGCGTGCAAGACCCGGTAAATTACCAATTGATCTAGAAATGGGAATCGTAAAACCAGATACAGAAGTAGAAGAAGAAACAGATTGGGATACCCAATGTCAGAAACAGTATCAACAAGTTCAAGAATGTGTAGAGAGAAATCTTCAGCAAGCAAGAGCAAGACAAGAGAAAACTTTTAACAAACATGCTCAAGCAATGCCATTACAAGAAGGTGATCAAGTTCTCAAGAGAAAGAGACGCACTGACAAACTGGATAATCAGTGGGAAACCGTCCCATACACAGTCTTACCATCTAACCAAGACAATGTTAAAACCTGTTTGATAAGCAAAGATGAAGGGAAAACGTCACAAGTCGTATCTCGTGATCAGCTAAAATTGTGTCCTGAAGCACTGAAGACACCTGAAGTAACAGAACCCGTACAGGTCCAACCTATTAAAGAAAGAGAAGAAGTATTCCACACGGTACTAGGAGATTTCCCTAAAACATGGCCAAATTACCATGGAGCAGTTGTCGTACCAATGATTGCATTCCCTTCAATGGTGGAACCAACACCAGAACCTGTGTTACCAGAACCCGTGTTACCTGAAGAAGTCCCAAGACCTGAAGAACTAGAAGTAGAACCTGTAGAGGAAGAATCAATTCCTGGTCCCAGTGAGCTTGCCAGTCCTACAGTCAGATCTTCATCTAACATAGTACCAAACACTGCATATAGGTACATGCCTACCAGCACCAATATGCTACATGCAAGTAGTATACCCGTTTTACGCAGATCCAAGCGTAGTACCAGAGGTCAGTTACCAGCTAGGTACAGGGATTAAAAGGTCAAGTTAACTGTAAAATATAAATATGTTTATGTAAATATAAATTCAACCCGGTAAACAAATGTACATAGTTAATGCAACGTTAAAAAAGCCCAGTACCTACAGAGACTATCTGCATGAACTTCTTGCATATTCTTCAAACTTTTTCCTTTTATTTTATTTTTATGGACCATACTACCACGGACTGGTTGTGGTATAAACTTTCTAGTATAAATTCATCAGCCCGGAGGCAAAAGACTAAACCCCCGGAAGGACTGCTTTTTGAATTTTTGGACTTTTTTTGAAGTTTAGTGATTTTTGTGATTTTTACTTTTAAGTCTTTGTAAATATTAATTGTATTAATGGTTTGTTCTTTATTGTTCCACAGTCCCGGAGTACTGTCTTTAACTAAGGGGGAATGTGGCACCCCAAGGGTTAATGTGCCACAGAAACATCAACACAGGTTTAATCCCCACACAACACTACACAGTAGGAGGAGCTTAGGTGGCACCTGCACTAGTGGGAGGAGCTAAGTTGTTTACCACAGAGCAGGAGTGACAGTTAGTTGAGTTTAGTCTGGAGCAGGAGCAGAGTCAAGTAGAAGTGGAGGTCCTGAGAGGTCTGAGGAGAGGAGACAGAGGAACAGAGGAACATACCCAGGATAAAGAGTTACCCCAAAAACTTGACCCCGGGGAGGCGCTTAAGACGGACACCGGATCCGAGGCTGTGCCTGAGACAGACAGGACAGTAAACACCGGCATAGTGAAGGTCCACCATCTTCACAGCACCATAGCAAAGCAACACGGAGGGGTCAGTGACACAAAGGACTCAAGTTGCCCAGCATATTGGTACCCGTGAGCAGAGACAGGGCCAGCAGTACAGCTACAAGCGGCAGCAGGGCCACACACAGCGCTTAAGTAGGAAGCCAAGGACCCGGTCAGGGTGGGAGCAACCTGATACAGACTCCGTGGACAATATTGTGATATACCATCTGCAAGTAAAGACTTGGAAAACAACGGAAACCGTGAGTGTGTGTGATCCTTATACTGAAGCCCCACTTGCCCTCATATACTGCGATTACCTCTACTCTCATCATCTCTACTGCTACCCTTACTCTCCTGCAGCATCAATAACTATCCTCACAGACTTTAACTACTATTACCACTGCCCCGGGGAACCTAGTTCTGCCCACAGGAACTATTCCATCCAAGCTGCTATCCCATCATCCCCGGAGGTTCTACAGCAGCGGCGGCCCCATTACTGGCCGCATATAGTGGGTGGCGTCACGAGTGACAAATCCCCTGTAAATAACCCCCCATTTTATTGTGCGGGCCCGGGACACGGTCCGGACCAGGACCGCCGTGACATCCCCCAGCAGTACCCCGGTCCGGCACCGAGTACCCCGTCCCAGAGGGCTCCACATATGTCCCTCATATGGGTATATATGCCCTCA
>JARQOC010000010.1:100279468-100311997 GCA_033576535.1 Allobates femoralis | reverse complement strand
AAAACTCGTTCAGTTCGGTTCCAAATCTCTCCTCCTTATCTATCAATTGTAGCCAATAAGGGTTCAACCTCCAAGTCGCGCATCGCACCCAACCCGGGTCATCCCACCGGAGAAGGACACTCAGGGGAGAATGATCAGAAACCGTTCTGGGCAAATAGGAGACCTCAGAAACCAGGTCCTGCATAAAGCGATCTCCCAGGGCCAAGTCAATGCGCGACAGGGAAGAGAAGGTGGAGGAGAAGCACGAGTAAAGATAAACTTCAGGGTGTCTGCTTCTCCACAAATCAATCAGCGCCACTTCCCGCAGCAAAACTCCAAACGGAGTAGCATTACCCTCCGGTCTGGCAGGGGTCCGCGAACTCTTGTCCCAGTGAGAGTCAGCAATGTTGTTAAAGTCCCCCACAATTATAAATGGGACGTTGGGGTAATCTCCCACAATGGTGAGTATCTTATGAATAAGTCCACTATGAAATGGAGGCGGGATATAAACAGAAATTAGCAATAATATTTTAGTGAAGAGCCGACAGTGCAGGACCACGTAGCGACCCTCATCATCAACTCGTGTACCCAAACATTCAAAGTGCGCATTACTGTGTATCAGCATACTAACTCCGCGAGAGTATTCAGAATACGTAGAGTGGAAACCTACCCTAACCCAGCGCTTATTAAGTACACCCAAGGTCTCAGGAGTAAGATGGGTCTCTTGCAAACAGATCACAGTGGGCTTCTTCGCTAAGATCGAGCTGAACACAGCCTGTCTCTTAACTGGTGATTTCAGGCCACGGATGTTCCAACTCACAATCCGTATTTCACCCATGATCAAGTAACAACACACATATAACCAGTCTCTGGCTACGTCTCAGGATCCGGGATCGTCTTCTAACCCATACCCCCCCACCTCCCTCCCCCCTCCCTGCCCCACTACTAAAAAAGAAAACAAAAAACAAAAAGCCAAACAAACAGTCCAAGGGCGATGTTAGCCCCATTTCACAATAAAGTGGACGCTTCAGTTCCATAGCGCCATCCGCGCAAAAGATAAACATGAGTGTCAGTCCCAGCGGCCTGGATCCATTAGGCAAAATAGGAATACTCCAAACTAAGCAATTAAATGCAATAATAACAAGATGCGGCATCAGTCGAAGAAGTATAATAGGAGGGAAGAAGAGTAAAGAAGAAGGAAATAGGAGAGAGTAAGAGGGAAGGCCATAGAAAGCACAGGGAGAAATCAAAGACGCAGATAGGGGATAGGAAGAAAAGAGAGAAAAAAGGAAAGACACCAGGTTTACATATAAAACTTGACATCACTGTGCCTGGATCCGCTCCAGGCTATGTTTTGTTCATTTAGTTAAATTTCCATTCATTATAACTTGCGTCTGCTCTAGTTGTTCATAAATATATTTGAGTTTCTTTCAATATATTGTCCTACCAGCCTGATGAAGGGACCTGAGACGTCTCGAAAGGTCGCCTTGTAACATCAATTCCTTTATTTTTGTTAGCCATTTAAAGATATCACAACTACAGGATCTTGTTACTCCCACTGAAAGCAATCAACATTTTCTCAACTGGCTAACACTGTACCAAAACATTATTTCTTCTAACAAAATAGTGAACAGGATGGTGCTCAGAGACCCTTAATTAGCATTGTTGGTTAAAGGAGATTATTCTCAGTGGCGTCCTCTCCTTGCGCCTTAACAGAAATACTTCTGACTGGAGTAACACTTCTGGAATAAAAACATGCTGTCACTGTTAATGAATTTGGTGAGGTGTGGCATTGCCCAAACTCTGTCCATTTTGGCAGCGTTGCAAGAAACTAGCCTTAAAATACCTAATTTGTAAAATTTTTGTGACTTTTCAAAAGCGTTTTATCTAGAACGTAAACACTTTGATGAATAATTCTGCTTACTCTATGTAACTGCAGATTTATCAATCCTCCCAGCGCCTGCACAGAGCGCTGTGAGGATTCACCAGTTTCTAAGCTAGGAGTGGACCGCAATTATGCCATATACATGTTCCTGGCCAGAACCCGACTAGTGGACACGACCTCCTTCAATACAAATGAATGGAACAAGGCCACGCCCGCTAGATGTGACGCGTATCAACGACCAAACGATAAGTTTGTTGATCCTGCAAGAATGGACTGGACCATAAATCTATCGTTGGTCTCCCACTGGGTGGCCAGCATCGGCGCGTGTGACAGCGGGAGTACAACGATGAACGACCTCCCAGCGCCGCCCTTAGTTACCCGATGTTTACCCTGGTTACCAGCGTTCTCGCTAGTCCTGATCGCTGCTGAGTCTGTCTGTTTGACAGCTCACCAGCGATCAGTTCGCACTGTCTCAGCGATCCCGATCGTTGGTGGGATCACTGGGACATCGTAGTGTGTGACGAAGCCTTAAGTCATATTAAAAGGCTTGTTAAAGAGTCAATTATGACTATTAGGATTGCTACCTTTATTAGGTGGAATTAGAGTTTGTCTGCTTCCTCACTGAAGTGACAATTTGCATACATAACATGTTATAAATGCACTCTGGTACCTGGTCCTCTTCTCCACCTCCCTGCTCATTGTAATTGAAGATATTGTCTCGTACGTCATCCTCCGATTCGGCCAGTAACCCCTTCTGTGCTGTGTTACTAGCCGTGCAGCGAAACAGGAGAAGCAGCAAAGCGAGAACTGCAACAAGTAACATGTGCATTAATTAAGATGTATGCATTCTATACATATCGTGTGCATGTGGCATGTGAATTTTATGCAGTTGCACTTCATCTGACGGATGGACGGTCCAGCTGCAGAAATGTCACCTGCGCCACAGGTCACAACCACACTATGTCACTGTGACCGGGCCGATCCTTCTACACCATGTTTACTCCAGGGGAAACTAATAAACCTGAAATTATTATACGTCCCATGGAACAAGGCACCGGTCACACTATCTCACAGCACAAAGCAGATTATAAAATAGTTTTGTGGGTAAAGATTAAAAAGGATGTCTAATACCCAAACTTGATATATATTTTAAGAATTTATACTTTATATGAAAATTTCCTAAAGTAAAATACAAAATTGGTTTTCAAAAGAGGATAAGAGCAAGTAAATTTTGGGTATGAGACATCCCCAATAAGCATTCTACCTTTTAAAGGGGTTTTGCAGATTTGGCAAACCTTGTAAACATTTTGAATTTTCACAGTGGTAATATACACAATGTTAGGATTCAGCTCTGCTTCACATGACTGCAAGTGTGAGATTAATATTCTCATCAATGCTTACTGCCAAAAGGAGAAAGAAGTGAGTCAGCATGGAACCACAACTATGCAAGCTTCATCCTAATGGTGGGTTTACACACACCAATTTATCTGTTCAATATCTGAACCAATCTATGGTTGCAGTGAAATCATGGATATATTGCTCCATTTTGTTACTGTGTACAACATGGAGCAATGTATCCATGATTTCACTGCAACCAGAGATTGGTTCAGATATTGAACAGATAAATTGGTGTGTGTAAACCCACCATTACTGTCACAGGACAACAGCTTACACCGGAAAACAGAGCACAATCCTAACAGTGTGCACATTACACATACATGGCACTTTCCATGCTATGGTACTTGCTAAAAAACTTCCCTGCAGTGGAAATTGTTATGTATTGGGTTTTTGTGGGTCAACTGGAGACATTTTTGATAACTAGTCTAATGGGAAATTAGCTGTATGACCTATAACTGATGAGTTCTGCTATGTGGTGGATCAGTACAATGAAAATAAATGAGGTTTTACACATGGAGGATCGGAGGCATGATTCCCAGCGCCTTGTGATCTACACCTCAGGCCACATTTACATTGCAGTATTTTCTATCATTATTTATCTACAAAACATAAGACGCACACATTTTTTTTAGATTTCTCTATATGTTACACTCCCAATGTCCAGCTTAAACACTGACCGAAGATACTGATCTCAGGACCTCAGTCACAAACTGGATTCCTAATCAATATGATCTTCTAAATGAGGATGTAATGTTTGTTTTTTTTCTTTTGTTTGGTGAGTTTATATTTTTGTTTAGAGGGTTGCGTTCATTGCAAGCAGATCTTAGTTATGGTTGTGCTGTATGGAAGGTGCAATAGTTGGGAGAGGGTGAATGGGAAGGTTTTCTATTATACAGTGTTTTAATAACTAGATTTGTTGTAATTTTTGTTCCTATTGACGTGAAGGAAATATCTCTAAAAAAATGTTTAAAAAATGCACTTTAAATTGGTGTTACAAAATGGCAGTAAAGGTGTGGGCGCCTCTGATTCCAGCTGCTTTAGGGTGGGGGGAATGAAGGACTCTGCATCCAGATGCCCCCATATACTAAAGTGCTGGACCTGCTGCCATTGGCGTGTTTATCAGACACAGTATACAGGGGTGCAGATCAACTGATGGGCGGGAGAGATGGTGATCGGACGTGTCTGATCGCATAGCTATGAGATAAGCTGCCGCCAACGTGTCAGCCAGTGGCTTTCTCATAGTGAACACAGGAACGTCGGCCAAATGATCTGCCGAAGAATGGTGTGGCCAATGGCCATCTAATGTGTATAACCGGCCTGTCTGTTTTGGGCTGTGAGTACAATTTCTTTATATTTATCCTTCACTTATTTGTTAATGTGGGGGTGTCGTATACTGTTGAGGATGTCATTCCTTTATGATACCGCAGATTATAACACTGATTGGTATTAATCTGACATGATTGATCACAATGTTTTTTTTTTTGCTATGGAGAAGTCCCATCTATGTATAAAAGTGCACCACAGCCTGAATGAACCACTTTAAATTATTAAATAAAAGGAATACTGCTGCTCTATATTTGTCTATTTTCGTATCTTAGGAATTTGGTGAAAATGCAGCTGCCTGACACTGCATGGCATGTTCTGCAATGTGTTTACAATAAGGGACATGGGCAAAGCCATGGGTGAGGTCACGTTAGGTCATCATTAATCTGAACTACTTTTGTGTGGGCCCTCATTCATTTGGGTGGCTCTCTACCTTACATATTGCAGAATATGCCATAGTCGAACTCTACGACCAGGACATTCATGGACCCTCTACCTCAATCTTTACACTTCCATAGTGATGGAATGAGAATGGCTGCTGTCCAGAACCTGGCGTCACTGGGGAGGGGGCAGAAAGCTACCGCAGCTCTATATTTAGTGTTGGCTTAACGTGAAGTGTTTATTCAGACTTACCCAATAACAAGGCCACACTGCTCAGTATAATGATGAGTGCACTTAGGCTGATGCCTGTGCCAGAACTGAAGAGAGCGGCCGCACTGCCACTACAGATGCCAATGGCATCGCAATGACATACAGAAACATTCAGCATGTGCAGCTGTGCCAGGGGAGGGTCCCCGGAGTCTGATACCAGCAAGGGCAGGGTGTACCCTCCTTCTTCCACCTCGCTGAGCAGTTCCAGCATTGCGTGGGTACCTAAGGAGGGGGGAGGAAGACAAGATTTGCTTAGTAAAGCAGAAGTGTTTTGCAGGACTTTCTGTTCTGGAGCACTGACCTTTGAAGTGGCAGATTGCCTGAGAAATCACTGTACAAATATTCACTCAGTAAACTCCAAGATAATCTCACATTTTCATTAAGAGGTTGCCTCTACCTAAACATTAAAACCAGGGCAGTGCCACCTGGTCTAGATTTGCCAGGCCTCACAATACTGTTTCCAGGGCCGTCTTCCCTGACTGAAGACTGTGCTTGCTTTTTACCAAACCCAGACAGCTGAAAATGCTTCCTAAATAAATTATTATATTTACAGGACTAGATGGGGATTTCTTTTCACTTACCATTGACCTCACTGATGCTCCAATTAAGGGTCAAGGCTAGGAATGATTGATCCAGCTGGAAGTGGAATGGTTGGGCCTGGGGTGGCATGTCCTCGTCAGTGGCGCTCAGCAGTATTCCCTGCCCGTGGTGCGGACTGCTGCACAGCTCCCCGGAGTGCTGCCACAGCACAGGAGCGTGGTCATTAAGCTCTATCACCTCCACCGACAGCGTCCCTGTGGAGCTCAGCGGGGGCACAGCTGAAATACAGCAATGGCGTGGAAATATAATAAGTAAGAGATTGGGTGGAAAAATAGCAGCACTCACCACTGGTTACTTCAAACAGCAACTTATTCGGGAGAAAGTGTAAGATGTGAGGCAGAAGAAGCATGTCTCACGTGAAACAGCAGTCACTCATCTTCCTCCAGGTTCACATCTTGTCCCAATAAAGTTGCTATTTAAAGTAAACAACGGTGAGTGCCGCTATTTTTCAACCCTATTGTCCATTTACATACTAATTTTGGTTACCAAGTCCCACTTTATATTGTTTTTTCCTGAATGTTGAACAGATTTGAGCATGTACGAGTTAATGTTTCTATCACATGCTACATGGACAAGTCAGCAGTGCCAGTGCACTTTATTTCCTTCCAGAAATATAATTAACTATAAAAAGTGAATACTAAATTAGAGTTGAAGCAAATTAATTTGCAGGATTCAGACGCTGAATGGGAGCCCTAGGGGCCCATGCCCACAATCATGATTAGCAGCGTTTTGGAGGCGATGTACTTTCACTGCGTACCAAAAATGCTGCGTTGTACAATACAGGCACAGTAGATGAAATCTATAGAAATCCCCTGCCCACTGTGCTTCTATTAGACTTTCTGTAGACTGACCTGCGGCGTGGTTTTCTGAGCCACAGCTTGTCAATCTATTCTTGGGGAGATGTGAGTGTTCTCAGTGGGAGAATACAGTGAAAATATGAATCCTAATTGTAGGAGGTGACGCTGCATTCTCCTTTACTGGACACAAGTGTCTCCGCCACGGAAAACACGCTGCCTCCACAATCCTGATTGTAGGAAGTGAAGCTGCATTCTCCTGCACAGGACACAAGTGTCTCTGCCACGGAAAACACGCTGCATCCACAATCCTGATTGTAGGAAGTGAAGCTGCATTCTCCTGCACAGGACACAAGTGTCTCTGCCACGGAAAACACGCTGCATCCACAATCCTGATTGTAGGAAGTGACACTGCATTCCCTGCACAGGACACAAGTGTCTCTGCCACGGAAAACACGCTGCGTCCACAAACCTGATTGTAGAAAGTGACGCTACATTCTCCTGCACAGGACACAAGCGTCCAGAATCCTGATTGTAGGAAGTGACGCTGCATTCTCCTGCACAGGACACAAGCGTCTCCGCAAGAGAAAACACGCTGCGTCCAGAATCCTGATTCTAGGAACTGACGCTGCATTCTCATGCACAGGACACAAGCATCTCCACAAGAGAAAACACGCTGCGTCCACAATCCTGATTGTGGGCACAGTCAGTGCGTTCTCTCACAGAGAATACTCACGTCTCTGGAAGAGGGAACCTGTTGTGCCCAAAACACTGGCACACCTGATTGTGGGCAAGTACCCTAAGAACAAGCTCCTACCAGATCCCTGGCATCCCTGGATCTCCTTTTAATCAGCTGGTCTAACGCAATATCATATTGCAATTTGCATATCCGGCCAGGCCAGCTAACCAAAAGAAGAGCCAGGTATACTGTCAGATCGGAGGTGGCAATTAAAGCTTCCGTCCAGTGACCGTGGACCTGGGTGCTGAAACGATTTGCACTAATTCTATAAAATATACTTAAAACAACCTTACTGGTTTTGAACTGCAGATCCCAGTTAAGAGTAAAGATCTCCAGTTACGCACCAGCATATTATATAGCAAAGTATAAGGCATATCCGCTCTCACCGTTGTCAGAAGCCGTGATCAGGGCCGTGTACCACCCCCTCTCCAGATATGGTGACTTCCGGTCCATACTGTATCTGGTCCCTATCTGTCCGGACTGAACATCTACCAACAGCCAGTTTGCTGGATCAGAAAGCAACAAATATCTGGAAAATAATAGAAAAGTTATTATCAAGCAGATCACCTTGTCATACAACTCACCAAGGATTCCCAACAGCAGCCGCTCATTAATGTGGAATATTGTAGATTAGGCCGAATTGCCATTCAGGGTTCAAGTTGGGATACTTTCTCCATATTGGTTGTCATCCAGCTTTCCAGAAACAGCTGTACATACAAATAACTATATTCACGCAGAAGACACCTACAAGGATATCCTGCATAGAGGGCTTGTTGCCAAGTTTTTACAAAAAACCAAAATAACTAGCAGGAGACTTCCCTTGGGAAGAAAATGTGCAAAAAAAACAAACCTTTTTTGGTTCTCGATGAAGAAATAATGATATTGGGAGTGATTAGAAGAGAATCTGTGTAAAATATCTGATAAGTGAACGCTGTTTTCAGCAGCCTGAGAGGAGCCAGAGAACCATTTCTATAATAATCAGTAAAGGCCCAGTCTCACATAACGACGCATCAGCGATCCCTATAACGATGTGCAGAGATCGTTGTGCGTAGTTTACACATCGCTGGTAAGATGTCAAACATGTATCTTACCAGCGATGTGAAAAACGACACACTAGCGATTCAGAACTATACCGAGGTCATTGTGAATTTTCTCTCCATAGCGTAGCATTGAGATCGTTGCTCATTATCTCTGTCAAACACAACGATGTAGCGTTCCCAGCGGGAGCACAACGACGCAGGAATGACCCAGAGCAGTGTGTAACGATCAACAATCTCACAGCAGGGGCCAGATCGTTGGTGCGTGTCACACAGAACGACATCGCTGTTGCGTCACAGGTTTCGTGACGCAACTGCGATCCCAATAGCGATCTCGTTAGCGATCTCTTTATGTGTGACAGGGCCTTAACCCCTTCCAGACCCTTGGCCCACCCCCTGGGCCATGGAATGATCGGGCTCCTGCAGGTCGAGTGAGGGTGTCACTGACCTGTCACTCGGCCTGCAGGTACATGGGGAGTTGTACAACACCCCAGGGGGGGTCGATTTGCCCCCACCCCCCACCCCCCCGGCTACAGGCGCGGTGATTGGCACTCAAAAGTGAAAGTGAAAATAACCGCGCCTGTAATGCTTCCCTGTCTGCCGCTGCTATCCCTACCCTCTAATCTTCTCCCCTGTCATCCTCTAACTGTCCCCCTGTCCCCCACCTCTCTTTCCTGCCCCCTCTTCATCTTTCTTACCCCCCCCGCTTCCTTTTCCTGCCGCCTGCTTCCTGTCCCTGCCGCCCGCTTCCTCTTCCTGCCGCCCGCCTCCTCCTGCCTGCCCCCGCTTCCTCCTGCATGCCCCCGCTTCCTCCTAAGTGCCCCCCTACTTCTCCTGTCACCCCCCTCTTCCCCCTTCCTGCCCCCACGATCACCGGAGCGGCGATCGCCTCTCCCACTCACCCCCTCCGGCGGCCACTCTGTCTCCACTGCGTCCCGCTCCTCCTCCTCCTCTTCACCGCCTCCGGATCTGACAGCTCTGTGCTGGAGCTGCCAGATCACTTTCTACAGCTAGATCCTGAGGATCTAGCTGCAGGAATTGATCTGACAGCTCCAGCACAGTGATCCACAGTGACCATTATGTGATCACTGTGGATCACTGTGCTGGATCTGTCAGATCACTTTCTACAGCTGGATCCTGAGGATCTAGCTGCAGGAAATGATCTGACAGCTCCAGCACAGTGATCCACAGTGACCATTATGTGATCACTGTGCTGGAGCTGTCAGATCACTTTCTGCAGCTGGATTCTGGGGATCGAGCTGCAGAAAGCAATCTGACAGCCCGGGCGCACTGATGCACATAGTGGGTCTCTGCGCCCGGGCTCTTTGATCGCTGCTCTACAGCCCGATCTCCCTGCATGGGCATCGAGCTGCAGAAAGTGATCTGACACCCCGGGCGCAGTGACCCACTATGTGCATCACATGCGCCTGGGCTTCCAGATCGCTTTCCGCAACTCGATCCCCATGCAGGGGGATCGAGCTGCAGAAAGCAATCTGACAGCCTGGGCGCAGTGATGCACATAGTGGGTCACTGTGCCCAGGCTCTTAGATCGCTGCTCTGCAGCCCGATCTCCCTGCATGGGCATCGAGCTGCAGAAAGCGATCTGACAGCCCGGACGCAGTGATGCACATAGTGGGTCACTGCGCCCGGGGTGTCAGATCACTTTCTGCAGCTCGATCACCATGCTGGCGGATTGGGCTCCAGAGTAGCGATCTGAAAGCAAAGGCGATCGAGCGGCATGGGACCTTCGTTGTGGACTACGTCGGAGACAATCGAACGTCGTGGGACCTTCATTATGGACTACGTCGGAGCGATCGGGAGTCGTGGGACCTTCGTTGTGGACTACGTCGGATCTTTTTATAATAAAGATGGAGTCCGAATTGTGTCTGGTTTTTTTCAAATAAAAAGATTTTTCTCTGAGTGTATTTATTGACTATTTACCGTACTAGAGATTCCTAATGGCGGGTCTAACATTGGCCCTATATTATGAATCTCGGGCTTAGTGCCAGCTGCCAATAACAAGCTGGCATTAACCCCGTTATTACCCAGTTAGCCACTGGCACCAGGGCAACTGGAAGAGCGTGGGTACAGCGCCAGAAAATGGTGCTTCAATGAATGCGCCATTTTCTGGGGTGGCTGCGGGCTGCAATTCGCACCAGGGGGGGCCCAGAACGCTTGGGCCTCTCTATGCTGAGGATTCCATCCCCCAGCTGCCTAGTTGTACCTGGCTGGACCAAAAATATGGCGGAGCCCCACGTAATTTTTTTCTAGAATTAGTTCTAGAAATTAAAAAAAAAAAAAAAGGGCTTCGCTGTATTTTTGGTTCCAGCCAGGTACAATGAGGCAGTTGGGGGCTGGTGGCAGTCCGTAGCTGCCAAGTTGTACCTGGCTGGACCAAAAATATGGCAGAGCCCCATTTTTTTTAAATTCTACAAATAAAATGACATGGAGCTTTGCCGTATTTTTGGTTGCCAGCCAGGTACAACTTGGCAGCTAGGGGGCTGGAATCCTCAGCATGGAGAGACCCAAATGTATTGGGTCCCCTATGCTGCGAATTGTAACTACTAGACTAGTATGTTTTTTCACAAAAAGTTTCTTTATTCATTTATACGTCTCAATTTGTGAAGCACATGGGGGTTCAAAGTGCTCACTGTGGGGGATCTCAAATGTTTAGGCACACAGGGGCTCTCCATACGCGACCTGGTGTCCGCTAACAATTCCAATTGTTGGCAAACACCAGGTTGTGTATGGAGAGCCCCTGTGTGCCTAAACATTGGAGCTCCCCCACAAGTGACCCCATTTTGGAAACTAGACCCCCCCAAGGAACCTATCTAGATGCATAGTGAGCACTTTGAATCCCCAGGTGCTTCACAAACTGATCCGTAATAAGGTAAAAATACTTTTTTTCACACAAATTTTCTTTTTTAATTTGTACGGATCAATTTGTGAAGCACCTGGGGGTTCAAAGGGCTCACTATGCATCTAGATATGTTCCCTGGGGGGTCTAGTTTCCAAAATGGAGTCACTTGTGGGGGAGCCCCAATGTTTAGGCACACAGGAGCTCTCCAAATGCGACATGGTGTCCGCTAACAATTTGAGCTGATTTTCCATTCAAATTGTTAGCGGACACCATGTCGCGTTTGGTGAGCCCCTGTGTGCCTAAACTTTGGAGCTCCCCCACAAGTGACCCCATTTTGGAAACTAGACCCCCCAGGGAACTTATCTAGATGGGTGGTGAGCATATTGAACCCCCAGGTTCTTCACAAATTAATTCATGAAAATGAAAAAAACATTTTTGTGGAAAAAAGATTACTTTTTAATTTTTACGGATCAATTTGTGAAGCACCTGCGGGTTCAAAGTGCTCACAATGCATCTAGATATGTTCCCTGGGGGGTCTAGTTTCCAAAATGGGGTCACTTGTGGTGGAGCCCCAATGTTTAGGCACACAGGGGCTCTCCAAATGCGATATGGTGTCCGCTAACAATTTGAGGTGATTTTCCATTCAAATTGTTAGCGGACACTGTGCTGTTCCCTTAATATCTTCATATAGTTCAATCCACTGTTTTATTGATATCTGTTTCATACTTGTCTGCTGCCACCTGCTGACCAGTAGCTTCGTGTCACTCCCTCGCTCCTCCTTTCATGCCTTCTAGGATGTGGGAGTGTTCTGCAGCCTTGTGTACTACCTCACTTCCTGGTATCCATTTTACTCTAGCTACCAGTGTGGGAAGGACACATATTCTTGGGCTGCAGAAAGCAAAGTCTTTTGACCAGCAGCAGCTTCAGCAGTGGCTCCAGGGGTGAACACCCACAAGACAATTACCCTACTGCTACTTGTACCATCTGCATTGTATCATCATACTGTCTTCTGGCACGGTTCAATAAACCACCGCTGATTCATCTCTATGTCCACGCTTGACTCCATCCATCCGAAGCTGCACTTGGTCCTGTCTGCCTCGCTTCAAGGATAAGAAGGTAATACTTCTCACACCATAACTTACTGTGCACCTTCATTCGCCTTAAGCGGGGACAGAACAGTCAAAAGACTGCTTTAAACCAGCCAAAAACACTGCCTTAAACTCATTATCCAGCTACAGACTCCCTAAGAATCCAGCACCTCACTGTGGAATCTGTCCGGCACAGCGCTCGCTTGGATAAGTGCTAGGGGATCCCTCATCCACCAGGCCTGAATCACATCTCTGCATTATAAAGGAATAGTTGAGGCACCCAAAGTTTCCCTCCATCCTACGCCACATTGCTGCAGATTGTCGAACTGGAAAACCCCGCAATTCTTCTAAAACACCTTGGAAATCTTATTAGTGTGTCTTAACGGAGCTGCACCGCGATTTCCAGACCCCAATTACAAAGTTTAGTTTCTTAAAGAGACAGCGCTCCTAAAATCAAAATGGCCGAAAAAGACCTTGCACAGTCCCCAACTACTGAAACAGAACAAACACAACCCGACACTATCCACGATGAAGAGCAGGAAGCAGAATGCCATATTTCTCACCAGCAGGAAACTAGATCTCACAGAACAACTTCATCTAGACACTCCTCTCGGTCATCAAGAGCATCATCCTCAAGAAGCTTAGCCCTGAGTGACAGAATACTAGAAGCCTGTATAAGAGCAGAACAATCCAAAGTGAGACGTTCCTTCGCAGAAAGGGAAGCAGAAGCGGAGGCCAAGAGGGCAGAAGCGGAGGCCAAGAGGGCAGAAGCGGAGGTTCAGATAAAGATTCTTCGTTCAAGGATGGAAGAGGAAGTTGCGTTAGCTGAAGTGAAGCTACTTGAGCAAGCATTGAGCCAATGTCCTGATCCAGTTCACTCCCTTCCGCAGGAAACAGACGATCCGGTTGATCGCACCAGAGACTACGTGCTGAACCAGTTACCTGAGTCAACCCCAGGCTACATCACAGTCCAAGCCAACAACGCTGAGATCTCCAAGTCAGCTCTACCCACAGCACCCGTGCAAGTTAATGACAGTCACCAGGAGTTGCCTTCTCAAATGAAGTCACTACAGCAAGCTGGCTACCAAGCATTTCTCCATCTACCTCCACAGCTCGAACAGCAGTCATCAGAATCTACAGAGGCTAAACCACAGCTCAACCCTGCTGCAACATCATTCTACCCGGAAACATCTCACCCTTTCACGCCAGGCAACGCACACGTCCAAAGGGCATCACAAGTTGTCGTGGCAACAAGCAGTGAGGAGTCCAATATGTCGGAGTTTGCCAGGTTTATGGTGAGCAGAGAGCTAATCAACACCAGCCTTTCAAAATTCTATGATTGTGCAGAGAGCTACAGTGCTTGGAAGGCCACCTTCAAGGCAGCAATCGCCAACCTCAGTCTCACCGCAGAACAGGAGCTCGACCTCATGATCAAATGGTTGGGTCCAGATTCTACAAACCGTATCAAGAACCTTAGAACTGTTTACATGGGACAAGCAGGAGCCGGTCTCGCTGCTGCCTGGCAAAGACTGGAACGCACCTTCGGCAGCGCAGAAGCAATAGAAAAGGCCTTATTCAAGAGACTTCAGAATGTCCCGAAGATCAACCTCAAGGAGGTCCACAAGCTTCAAGACCTAAGTGATTTGCTCATGGAGCTGGAGCTCGCGAAAAGGGACCCTCGTCTGTCCGGCCTGTGTTATCTAGATACAGCACATGGAGTTAACCCAATCGTGATGAAGCTACCATTCAGTCTGCAGGAGAAGTGGGCAACATCAGTCACAAAGTACAAGAGAGTGCATGGCGTCACCTTTCCCCATTCATCCATTTCTGCAGGTTCATTGACGACCAATCCCAGATGAGGAACGACCCCAGCCTTGACTTCCTACAGCTTAACACTGCAACTTCAACTACACCATCATCGAAGTATGAAGGTGTCATACAGAAACGTAGAGACTTTGAGAACTCTGTGAGTGTAAGAAAGACTAATCTCCCATCACCTGTGGTATCCACCGATACACCGTACACCCCATCATGGGGAGACAAGTCCTTCAATCAGGAATGTCCCATTCACAAGAAACCTCACTCACTGAGCAGGTGCAGAGGGTTCAGGTCCAAGGCCCTTCAGGAGCGCAAGAAAGTCCTCACCGAGCTGGGGGTATGTTTCAGATGCTGCGCTTCGGTGGAGCATATGGCCAAAGACTGTGACGCTGTCATCAAGTGTGAGGAGTGTAATAGCGGAGAACACACCTCAGCTATGCACCCAACCCTGTTCGCCAGAGATTCACCGACTGCAGTCTCTGCTACCGCTCCCACTCCAAGTCACGACGGGGAGCACCAGAAACAGTCTAGCACCGCCGCAGCCGTCTCATGCTCATGCTCTGAGGTATGTGATGAGGGTCAAAGGGAGAAGAGTTGTGCCCGAATATGTCTAATCAAGGTCTATCCAGAAGGACTTCCAGAAAAGGCAGTGAAGATGTATGCCATAATAGATGACCAAAGCAACCGGTCTTTGGCAGGACCCAAGTTCTTTGAAGCCTTTGGTATTAAAGGTCCATCAGAACCCTACACATTAAATACCTGTTCAGGCCGTATAAAGACTAGTGGCAGGAGAGCACGGGGATTCATTGCTTCTCCTATCAATGGAGACACCGAAATACCCTTACCAACTCTTATTGAATGTGACCAAATACCTAATCACAAGGATAAGATTCCTACTCCCGAAGCCGCACTTCACCAACCACACTTGAGGCACCTGGCCAGTGTTATTCCTCCTATGAATGTCAATGCAGAGGTTCTGCTCCTGCTCGGCAGAGACAATCTAAGAGTACACAAGGTGCGTCAACAGTGTAATGGGCCCGACTATGCACCTTACGCCCAGAGACTGGACTTAGGATGGGTAGTCATAGGGAATGTATGCGCAAATCGTTCAGAGATTAATTCCTTCAAGACTTACGTACATGGGGATGGACGCACTACCCTTATCAAGCCCAAAATGAGAGAGCGCAACGTCGCCTTTATGGACAAAGATCTTCACAAGACCCATCCATGAACTTGTTCTGTTGTCACTCGTCAAGAGCATTCCTGCCGGATGAACAGTACAAGTCTCGAACCTTGAGTCTTCTTCGATACAGACTTGACTTATGTTTAATGTTGCATTTAACATGCTTTTTCTTTACAGGTTGTTTTAGCTAGAGACTCTAGTAGTGAAATCCCCAAAGTGAATTTCAGACGGGGAGTGTGCTGTTCCCCTAATATCTTCATATAGTTCAATCCACTGTTTTATTGATATCTGTTTCATACTTGTCTGCTGCCACCTGCTGACCAGTAGCTTCGTGTCACTCCCTCGCTCCTCCTTTCATGCCTTCTAGGATGTGGGAGTGTTCTGCAGCCTTGTGTACTACCTCACTTCCTGGCATCCATTTTACTCTAGCTACCAGTGTGGGAAGGACACATATTCTTGGGCTGCAGAAAGCAAAGTCTTTTGACCAGCAGCAGCTTCAGCAGTGGCTCCAGGGGTGAACACCCACAAGACAATTACCCTACTGCTACTTGTACCATCTGCATTGTATCATCATACTGTCTTCTGGCACGGTTCAATAAACCACCGCTGATTCATCTCTATGTCCACGCTTGACTCCATCCATCCGAAGCTGCACTTGGTCCTGTCTGCCTCGCTTCAAGGATAAGAAGGTAATACTTCTCACACCATAACTTACTGTGCACCTTCATTCGCCTTAAGCGGGGACAGAACAGACACCATGTCGCGTTTGGAGAGCCCCTGTGTGCCTAAACTTTGGAGCTCCCCCACAAGTGACCCCATTTTGGAAACTAGACCCCCAGGGAACTTATCTAGATGGGTGGTGAGCATATTGAACCCCCACATGCTTTACAAATTGATCTGTGAATATGGAAAAAGTACTTTTTTTTCACAAAAATGTTCTTTTAGCCTCAATTCTTTCATTTTCACATGGGTAACAGGATAAAATTCATCCTAAAATTTGTTGGGCAATTTCTCCTGAGTACACTGATACCTCATATGTGGTCATAAACCACTGTTTTGACGCGCGGCAGGGCTCAGAAGTGAAGGAGTTCCATTTCACTTTTTGAATGGAGAATTAGCTCCAAAAGTCAAATTGCTCTCTTTGCCTTCAGAGCCCTGCCGTGCGCCCAAACGGTGGTTTATGATCACATATGTGGTATTGATATACTCAGGAGAAATTGCCCAACAAATTTTAGGATCCATTTTATCTTGTTGCCCATGTGAAAATGAAAAAATTGAGGATACAAGAACATTTTTGTTAGAAAAATTAAAATATCCATTTTTTTGTTTCCAATTTGCTTAGTTCCTGTGAAGCACCTGAAGGGTTAATAATCTTCTTGAATGTAGTTTTTAGTATCTTGAGGGGTGCAGTTTTTGGAATGGTGTCACTTTTGGGTGTTTTCTGTCATGTAAACCCCTCAAAGGGACTTCAAATGGGATGTGGTCACTAAAAAAAATGGTTTTGTAAATTTTGGTGGAAAAATGAAAAATTGCTCATGAACTTTGAACCCTTATAACTTCCTAACAAAATTTTTTTTTTTTTCAAAAATTGTGCTGATGTAAAGTAGACATGTGGGAAATATTATTTCATAACTATTTTGTGTCACATAACTCTCTGGTTTACCAGAAGAAAAATTCAAAATTTGAAAATTGCAAAATTTTCTAAATTTTTGCCATATTTTTGATTTTTTCACAAATAAACGCAAAAATTATCGACCTAAATTTAATACTATCATGACGCCCAATATGTCACAAAAAAACAATCTCAGAATCGCTAGGATCCGTTGAAGCGTTCCCGAGTTATAACCTCATAAAGGGACACTGGTCAGAATTGCAAAAAATGGCAAGGTCATGAAGGGGTTAAGGGTCAGACCTCTGACTGTTCCTGAGAATAAAGTGCTCATTGTTGCATCCACCTCTGCACAGTGGTGCACACTACAGGACGGCACCATTTAAATAAATTGGGATGACTACAGCTCCCTCCTGCAAAGACCATTGATTCTTAGAGAATAGTAAGCAAGTCAATCAGGGCACTTAGCGGGGCCAAGGTCACGGTTGAATTCCCTTCCAGGAAAGGCGATTTCCCACCGGGGGTGCACAGCCAAAGTACCAGCGATAGCAATTAAAAAAGGAGAAGGGCGGCACTCACCGGATAAATGAGATGGTCTTTTTATTCCAAAATTTCGGAAGCAAACAGGGTGCAGGGAGGGGGCAAGAGGAGCCGCCGGACTACGGCACCGTTTCGCGACACGTGTGGCTTCTACAGGTCCCTGCACCCTGTTTGCTTCCGAAATTTTGGAATAAAAAGACCATCTCATTTATCCGGTGAGTGCCGCCCTTCTCCTTTTTTAATTGATTCTTAGAGATTGCAAAGTTTGCACCCCCTGAGATCATTAAAGGGAATCTGTCAGCAGGCTCTTGCTATGTAATCTGAATATAGCATGCTGTGGCATTAACACAGCAAATTCAGCAATCTTGCACTGTGTGGTTTATCTACAATGTTTGTTTTAGGACCAGTAGATTATCATTGCTGAACACAGCAGTGCTTGAATCCAAGTCCAGCACACCCCCTGCTGTAATTAGCAGCTGACTCTCTGTAGAAATGCACATTGAGAGTCTGGGGGTGGGCAGTGGTAGCTTTCTCAGCTCTGCTTCATGGCTAAATCTAAAAGCTGTGATTGTATCAAGACTGCAGCACCCAGTAAGGCTGGTTTCACACTGGCATTCCCCTCCGCAGCGTTCTGAGGAGGGGAACCGCCATGTGAGCGCAGCCAGCGCAAGCCCCTATGTTTATAATGGGAGTGCACGGTGCTGTGCTTGACTGCGCTCCCATTCACTGCCATATGTGAACTGCAACATGTCGCATCCCTTGTGCGGACGAGAGTGTGTGATTTGTGCGCAGGCATTCGCCTGCGTACAAATCACATATGGCAGTGAATGGGAGAGCACGGTCATGCGCAGTCAAGCGCAGCACCGTGCACTCCCATTATAAACATAGGGGCTTGCGCTGGCTGCGCTCACATGGCAGTTCCCCTCTGCAGAACGCTGCGGAGGGGAACGCCAGTGTGAAACCAGCCTTCCCTAAGTGATACATTGCTGGATTTAGGGTCTCTTCTAACTACATTCTGCTCTTAGATTAGGTAGCAAAAACTTGATTACAGAGTGCCCTTAATTAAAATGAAAATCCCACTTTGAGGGGAAGTCCAGGATTAGACCCATGAGTGCTTTTTTTTTCTAAAATAGTGTTACTATTTCCATGACTTGCGGCTGTGTGGCGCTGTTTTGGGAAGAAAGCAGCCATGTTTTTCTACTGTGGCCACTACTTGTCTCCAGCGAGTATAATGTGGCGATGGTCTGTGTGCAGAATCATGGCTCTCTAGTGTAGGAATGAGGATGAGACAAATTTAAAGCGCCATGGAACCTAATAGTGCTATGTAAATATTTAATAATAATAATAATAATAATAATAATAAAAATGTCTGCTCACCGAATGTCCTGGGACAGACTAACGTCCGGATCCTTGGCGGTGAAGATGCCAATGACGCTTCCCGGGTTAATCCTCTCCTTCACTCTCACCATCATGGGGTCTTCTGTGAAGACGGGGGGTTCATTTAGGTTTTTTACCATGACCTTTATCCGGGCTCGGGAGCGGGACGTGCGGGGGACGGAGGGGAGCAGTGGAGCTTCATTCTCCGCGTACACAGTCAGGTTATGCACTGCGTTTGCTTCATGATCCAAGGGCTGGAGGAGAGGGGCAGACACTTATTTATTCATCTTCTAATAATGAACTGTAGTAACAAATCCAGATTAGATAAATAAAGCAGAGTCACTGCTCCCAGAGCATGTGACTGGTAGATACATCACTTCTCTTATGGGAGTTCCCACATCTGGACAGGGAGATATTATCCACGACAAAGACTGTCCATCTCCAGCAATGTGACCCTGAGCCGCAGAGAGACATCTATGTGACGACAGGAATTGGCCGACTCCAGGGGCAATGGTCTTTTAATATATATTTTTGTGCTTCAAAACCATACATCTATTTTTTTTTATTAGATTTATTAAATATTTTCCACAGGCTTTGTTTCCATTTAATCTGGTCATAGATTAACTGTAAAGAGTTTAAAAAAAGGTATAAACTATCTTGACGTCTGTTAAAATTAACTCACTGATGGATCCTCAGTAAACTCATTCTGCAGCCAACAATTGACAATGTAACATAGAGGCTGTAGAAGACTACATTCTTAAGAAACTCCATTCCAAAAAGGTTTTAAAGTAAAAAAAAATAAAACAGTCCACAAAGATGGACAACGCCTTTTAATGAAACGCTTAAGTACTAGTGATGAGTCAATATTTACCGTAAATATTCAGGTATCGAATACCATGAACTATTCCAGTATTCATCGTAAATAACAAATACAGTACAAGTTAACCCCTTTCTGACCCATGACGTAGGAGGACGTCATGGGCCGGTTACCGGGGTTTGATGTTAGCTCCGGCATGGAGCTCAAATCAAACGCCTGACATCTCAGCTGATCTCATGAGCTGATATGTTGGGTTTCCAGCACCGATCGGGTCCAGGATCCAATCGTTTCTGTTAACCCTGCCCCTCCTGTACCTGCACGTCCTGATCGCCTAGATTTAGTGTACTTGTTCTTGTCTCCCTTATCCTCATGTAAAGCGCCATGGAACCTAATGGCGCTACATAAATAAATAAATAATAATAATCCTACCATCAATCACTGACAGTGGGATCCAAAGGTGCCGCAATGGGGAACGCTCTGTTCCCCGCCTGCATCGGAGATCCCGTGATAAGGTTGCAGGATCTCCGATGCTCACGTGACAGCACGGGGTCCTGGCTTGACCCTGCAAGCTGTCACGGAGCACTTCCAGTGTGTGGTTGGCAAGCACTGCCAACCACTCACCGTCCGCACTTCTGATCGATACCAATGTATCATCGGTATCTGTCTAAAGCGATCGGATGGTGCAGCAGGGTGCCTCTCTATAGGGCTATGTAAAGGTAAGAATGAACTGAAAAATAAAGTAAAAACGTAAAAAAAAAAATCAAATCACCTCCCTTTCCCCCATTCAAAATAAAAGTATTTAAAAAATAAAAAAAATACAAATATTTGGTATCGCCGCGTTCAGAATCGCCCGATCTATCAATATATAAAATCAATTAATGAGAGCCATAAATTACGTAACGGAAAAAAAAGGTCCAAACGCCAAAACTACGTTTTTTTGGTTGCTACAAAATTGCTATAAAATGCAATAACGGGCGATCAAAACATCACATCTACCCAATATTGGTATCATTAGAAAAGTCAGCTCAGGACGCACAAAATAATCCATCACACAGCTCCAGATCCCGAAAAATGAGGACGCAACGGGTCGTAGAACATGACACAAAAAGTCTGATTTTTTTTCCAAACTTCTGAATATTTTTTCACCACTTAAGCAGGGGAGCAAAAAAACGAAAATGAAAAATTCCCAGGTGGTGAAGGGGTTAATTAGGAACTCGAATAATTGTCATTGAAATCTTCCAGAAAAATGCTCGCGTTCCCCATTGACTTGTATTAGGTTTGTTATTTGTGACGAATACAGGAATAGTAACAAATTCAATATGAATAACCTGAACCCAAATATTTCAGTATTCACGCTCATCACTATTAACTACAAAGTTACTCAACAGCATAAAATTTTTTTACCTATAAATGTAGTCCATAATCACTGAGTTTTACCAATTATAATTTGAGTCCCTGTTGGCAAAAGTGGAGACTTGTCTTTGTGAATAGAGACTTGGGAATATTCTGATATATGTTTCTACATTAACATTATATGTGTCAAATAATCTAGATTCTGTAACATGCCTTGTAAAAGAAGTCTGGGGGAGTATCTATTCTCCTTGTGGAGAGTATCCTGCCAGCAGGCAGTGAGGAGACTTAAAGCCGCAATGCTCCTCTGGGAAATTGTATATGCAAATTGTCACTTAAGTAGACAAACTCTAATGCCATCAATAAAGGGAGCAATCCTAAAAGTCATAATTGACTGTTTAACAAAGCCTTTTAATATGATTTAGTGTTGGGGTTCTGATTTGGCTCAAATCTTAAATTATATTAAAAGGCTTGTTAAAGAGTCAATTTATGACTTTTAGGATTGCTCCCTTATTGTAAAAGAAGAGAATGTCTCCCACATTGTATCCGTCCCTTAGGTATGGGGCTACCATTCAGCGGAGAAGCCATAAACCTCACACTTCTGGACAGTGCCTGCAGCCCCACCTAGAGGCCATAACAGGGCACAGCAAATCCTATATATTTTATTACAATCCCATCCACTATTGTTAATTGTAGTACCCCACAAAACAAAGCATTTTTAATCTTTGCAACTATTTCTTAGTCTTTTCCATGTGTGCAGGTATTCTTGTTACCTTTACAAGGGACAGAATTCCCTCGTTGGTGTGCGGGTCTGTGCGAATAGAGAATGCGCCATGGGGGTCTCCGCCGATGATTGAGTATTTGACCATCCAGTTCGGGGAGCCACGGAGATCTCGGTCTGTTACGCTCACTCTGCCAACGTCTAAACCACTGCTCTCCTCCGGGACATCCATAACAAACTACAACAATGACAGATAAAGGAGTTACAAAGAAAAATCAGATATGACACAACAATGACGTAAAGATAAACAACATTACTATAAGAGAGAGACAAAATAAGTCCAACCATATTGGTGGATCCTAATGTGTATGGGGTCTCCCCAATGGTGGGAACACTAAGAAAATTGGATTTCAGATGCCTGATCTTTACAGATTATACTAATGGACCCCTAGTGGGTTCTCTATAGGCAAAACGAAATATAAAAACCCATGAACCCCAATCTCATTATATAGATGTACAATTGCAGACAATTCTGATTTGCTACTTTACCTCCTCTTGGGTGAACAGCGGAGCATTATCATTGAGGTCACCTATGGATATGACGGCACTGGCCGTGCTGGATAACCCGTCTCCCATCATATCGGCCACCTGTACAGTCAGGTTGTATGATCCCACCGACTACAGGGACAGAGAAAGGAAAAGTATTTAACTTTTCATTAAATCTCATCAATTTTTATACATGTAACCAGGAGTGGCGTTACCTCTCTGTCCAGCCCCACTTGGACGGTCCGGATCTCTCCTGTGTCCTGGTGGATGCTGAACATCTCTGGACTGTCCTGGTGGACAATGGAATATTTCAACTGAGCGTTGTCTGTGCTGGCGTCATCTGCATCAGTGGCGATCACCCTCATTACTAGAGTTCCTAATGGGGGCAGGATACACAAGATGAATAGACCATATACACTATACAGTTATCTTCAGGGCTGCAGGAAAATAAAAGAAGCTCCTGGGGGGAACCATGCACCCAAGATCAGTGAAGTCAATAAACCCAGAATACCCGGAATGGCGTTCTCCAGGACATAGCCTTTGAACAGCGCCTGTGAGAATGCCGGACGGTTGTCATTTTGATCGAGAACAACGATCTCTAGATCAGTGGGCTCTTCGAGGGGAGCTCCATCACTGTCCAGGGCGAAAGCACGAAGCTAAGGAAGAGGAGAACGGTAGTGATGAAGCCTCAGCAATGACGACATCCACACGCTATGGAGGGATATAAGGGGATTGGGGGACGATCTACCTTGAAGCGGTCAATCTTCTCGCGATCCAGCACTGCGTTCAGATACACAATACCGGTTGTCTTATTAATGGTGAAGAATCCTTTGGGCTCCTCATCAACCCCCGGCCCCTTGATGCTGTATATAACGCTGCTTTGATATTGCTTATCCGACTTAATCTGAAAGAAGTAAACACACAAATAATAACTGTACTGATGACTATCCCATACATAGAGGACCTTAAAGGGGTTACAGGATAGGGGTTACTTTATTGATTACTGGGATCTCCAAGGATCCGTCTTGACAGGAGTAAAGGTCGAATATTGACACCTCCGCTCCATTCACAGTCTATGGATCTGCTGGAAATAGCCCAGTACTGTACTCTGCTTTTTTTAGGCACCGCTAGGGGCCAAGGTCAAATGGCCATATAACACGGATGACGATCAAACTGTAATGCATGGAGTGGCCAGCGGCCCCCTTGACCTGAGCATGACAATTTCCTGAATTACGATGCAGCTGTCATGCTCGGGTCAGGGGAGCCTCCGGCCACTAAGTGCATTACTGACCCCGGCCAGAGAACGAATGGCATGCACATGCTTGATGTGCTCTATTAAGACCGTACTCTGCAGACCCTCATTCTTGGGATCGCTGAAGATCTCAGCCATAACCCCCCCCCATCGATCAGTGGATCCAGATTTAATGATTGTGTGACTAGAAGTAACAAATTTTGACATCTCCAAATAAAGCACTCCTGACCTTGTCCAGCTATGGGAGTGATAATAATCAGGGACTTCTCTGCAGCTCTAGCATGTTCCTGTTACAGGAGCTCATTTCGATAAATTATTTATACTGTATATGGTGGCTCAGTGGTTAGCACTGTACTATATAGAGGGCAGCATGGTGGCTCAGTGGTTAGCACTGTACTATATATAGGGCAGCATGGTGGCTCAGTGGTTAGAGGTGTATTATATTATATAGAGCAGCACTGTGGCTCAGTGGTTAGAGCTGTACTATATATAGGGCCACACAGTGGCTCAGTGGCTAGCATTGTACTATATATAGTGCAGTACGGTGGCTCAGTGGTTAGCACTGTACTATAAAAGTAGGACAGTATGGTGGCTCAGTGGTTTCGTTGTGTACAATATATAGGCAGCACGGTAGCTCAGTGGTTAGCACTGTACTATACATAGGGCAGTACAGTGGCTCAGTGGTTAGCACTGTACTATAAAAATAGGACAGTATGGTGGCTCAGTGGTTAGCAGTGTACAATATATAGGCAGCACGGTAGCTCAGTGGTTAGCACTGTACTATACATAGGGCAGTACGGTGGCTCAGTGTCTAGCACTGTACTACATATAGTGCAGCACGGTAGCTCAGTGGTCAGCACTGTACTATACATAGGGCAGTAAGGTGGCTCAGTGGTTAACACTGTACTGTACTATACATAGGGCAGTACGGTGGCTCAGTGTCTAGCACTGTACTATATATAGTGCAGCACGGTAGCTCAGTGGTCAGCACTGTACTATACATAGGGCAGTAAGGTGGCTCAGTGGTTAACACTGTACTGTACTATACATAGGGCAGTACAGTGGCTCAGTGGTTAGCAGTGTACAATATATAGGACAGCATCGTGGCTCAGTGGTTATCAGTGTACAATACATAGGGCAGCAAGGTAGCTCAGTGGTTAGCACTGTACTATACATAGGGCAGCACTGTGGCTCAGTGGTTAGCACTGTACTATGAATAGTGCAGCACGGTAGCTCAGTAGTCAGCACTGTACTATACATAGGGCAGTAAGGTGGCTCAGTGGTTAGCACTGTACTATGAATAGTGCAGCACGGTAGCTCAGTAGTCAGCACTGTACTATACATAGGGCAGTAAGGTGGCTCAGTGGTTAGAACTGTTGATTTACAGCTCTGAGATCCTTGGTTTTAATCCCACCAAGGACGACATCTGTACGGAGTTTGTATGTTCTCCCTATGTTTGCGTGGATTTCCTTTGGGTTCTCCGATTCCCTTCTACACTCCATAGACTGATAGGGAATTTAG
Source organism: Allobates femoralis (assembly GCA_033576535.1). Lineage (NCBI taxonomy): Eukaryota > Metazoa > Chordata > Amphibia > Anura > Aromobatidae > Allobates > Allobates femoralis. The sequence goes on along the minus strand of JARQOC010000010.1, from coordinate 100,286,909 downwards.
TTTGTGAACCCCAATGGGAACAGTATTGCTGATGTGTGTAAAGCTCTGTGGAATTAATAGCGCTATAAAAGTGAATAAATATCACTATTATTTAGGCCCCTTTCACACCGGCGTTTTTGAAAAAATGCGGCAGATCGGGTCAAAAAAAGCATCTGCAGCATTTTCCGCCTGACGGCAGCACTTGCGGCACAGTTGCGGCAAGCCCCATGTATTGTCTATGGGGCTTGCGGTAAGTGTGCGGCAGATGCGGCAAGTGCGGCTGTTGTGAAAGCACATAATGTGGGATATTTTTTTCCAACTTCTGTGCCATGTAATTCCACTTGTGTACAACAGAGGGCAGCATTCACCTTGTATTCACTAAATTATCCCAAAAAAAATGGATTTCTATTTAGTAAATGGGTCATTGCCCCCGAATGTGAATTCACAACACTCAGGAGCCTGGATTTGGGGCATAAATAACTATTCCTTTCAGTCAAGGAAAAGAGAAGCAACAAAATCAGGCAATGGTGCTAGAAAAATAAAATAATCAAACTTTTATTACGTATTCATATTAAAAGATATCCCACATGGAGAGTTACAGGTCTTATATGTTTCCAGCACATTCAATGCTCGTAGTAACACTCAAAACGCACAAAGACCTGTAAATTATTATTATAATCATTATTTTATTTTTCTAGCACCATTGCCCAATGTTTTTCCTTGCTACGTATTGGCTGTGGGTCAGCAGGTGGAAGGGGCATAGGTGCACTATATGTGCGGAGCAGTATGCTCTTACCACGGATCACAATGCTTGTTCTTTGTCTTGTATATACCTATTGGGCTTAGGTGTATAGGAATATTTGTACACGACCCCCCGGATACAGGAATGGCTTTCCTCACCTGCACTACTTGTGATGGGATGCTTTTAAGATTCTCCGAGACAGATATTGTGGGAATCACCCAGGCTCTTTTAGACCTTTGTATCCCACTGATCGCCTTAGATCTCTGGTGCCATGGGTGCAGGACGTCTTCATCTTGTGTTGAGCCGACGACCTGCAGGACAAGACGACAAACGTTAAAATGGACATAAGAGTCGGGCGTGGCACATCATTTGCCAGGAACTTTCTGCCAATAAGCCACTTTGCTGTGGTATTGAGACTTTGGGCAGATAACTGAATTTTGTCCCCATAAGTCTTGTTATTGCTCCAAGCTGCAGAATAATGTCAACCATATTGCTTGTCACCTATGACACCTAATGAACCTCGATCGGGATGGTGGCTTTCATCATGCCCATTCTTTTGTTCTAGCAGGAGACAAGTCAGCACCACACAATGTAGTAGACCCTTACTCCCCTCTCCCCATCACACTGGCTGAACGGAGAGTGTGTGTATAGAGGGGATAGAAAGGGTCAACTGCAGCCAGCAGATTTCTAGATCATATGGCCTCTTCGCCTTGATTGCTCTTTTGTAGGACGGAACATTTTAACCCCTACAGGGCTCATCAACCAGGGGGCAGTGGCAAACATCCGTAGTGCCCCATAGATTGACAGCTCCTGGGGGTTCACAAATGCTCATGTGACATTCAGGTAACCAAAGACTCCATGGGGAGTTCTTATAAGGATAAGATATGGTAACATTGGGGAGGGGGGGAGTGAGTTCAGTGTGTAAGTATTTAGTAGTGACACAAGGTGGCGAGTTTATCATTTATGGTACCTTTACACGCCGCCACAACAGGATGGATACCAACGGCAACTTCACGTGCACGAGCACGGCCGAACGGTTACCAACGGGAACCGCACCCTCTTTACACGCCGCCACAAGATGCGCTACGCCACGCTACATCTATAGCTAGCTACATCGCCGGGTGTCGCAAGTAGCCATCTGTAGCTCAATTACACACCGCTATAACCAGCTACTATGGGCGGACCTGGTGCAGCAGGGACAGCACATAGGCGTGCCACAATTGAGGATTAAGAGCCGTCCGTACGCTGATAGGACGAAGCAATAACATCCTGATTGGGCAGGCAACGCAGGAGGCTGAGTAATACAGCACGCTCGAGCGATTGTGTAGTGTGACTCGTCAGCTCCTTAAATATGCCTCCCTATGCAGCGACTACCAATCGGCAAGCAGCAGCTTCCACCAATGATCGCACATGGGGCGTGGTAACACGGAGCCAGGGTCACGCCTTAGCTACATTGCAGCTACATCGCAGGGTGTCCAGAGTTCCCTTCCGTAACGTCTTTACACGCCGATACAGCTCGCTACAATCGGCGATGTAGCCATCTGTTTATGGGCAGTGCACGGATACAGAGGTATCTGTAGCCGGCTGTGTCGTCCCGTCTTCACACGCCGCTACTACGGGCGATTTTGACGCTACAAGCTACATTTGTAGCCTGTAGCGGGTTGTATCCATCCTGTTGTGGCGGCGTGTAAAGGTACCATTAGGGACACTTTCTCTGTGTCTTACTAATCTAATGGGATCTACAACCCGGACAACAACAAGAATGTATAAACTACTGGAGCGAAACATTCAGAAATGACAGGGTCTTTGATAAGAAGGGCTAAGATACTAGTTCTTCCTACAGAAGAGCAAACAAGGCAGCAGGCTATATGATCTAGAAATCTGCTGGCTGTAGTTGACCCTTTCTATCCTCTCTATACACACACTCTCAGTTCAGCCATCTATCCCCTCTATACACACACACTCTCAGTTCAGCCATCTATGCCCTCTATACACACACTCTCAGTTCACCCTTTCTATCCCCTCTATACACACACTCAGTTCAGCCATCTATCCTCTCTATACACACACTCTCAGTTCAACCATCTATCCCCTCTATACACACACTTGTAGTTCAGCCATCCCCTCTATACACACACACTCTCAGTTCAGCCATCTATCCTCTCTATACACACACTCTCAGTTCAACCATCTATCCCCTCTATACACACACTTGTAGTTCAGCCATCCCCTCTATACACACACAATCTCAGTTCAGCCATCTATCAACTCTCTACACACTCTCAGTTCAGCCATCTATCCCCTCTATACACATACTCTCAGTTCACCCTTTCTATCCCCTCTATACACACACTCAGTTCAGCCATCTATCCCCTCTATACACACACTTTCAGTTCACCCTTTCTATCCCCTCTATACACACACTCAGTTCAGCCATCTATCCCCTCTATACACACACTTTCAGTTCACCCTTTCTATCCCCTCTATACACACACTCAGTTCAGCCATCTATCCCCTCTATACACACACTTTCAGTTCACCCTTTCTATCCCCTCTATACACACACTCAGTTCAGCCATCTATCCCCTCTATACACACACTTTCAGTTCACCCTTTCTATCCCCTCTATACACACACTCAGTTCAGCCATCTATCCCCTCTATACACACACTTTCAGTTCACCCTTTCTATCCCCTCTATACACACACTCAGTTCAGCCATCTATCCCCTCTATACACACACTTTCAGTTCAACCCTTTCTATCCCCTCTATACACACACTCAGTTCAGCCATCTATCCCCTCTATACACACACTTTCAGTTCACCCTTTCTATCCCCTCTATACACACACTCAGTTCAGCCATCTATCCCCTCTATACGCACACTCTCAGTTCACCCTTTCTATCCCCTCTATACATACACTCTCAGTTCAGCCAATGTGATGGGGAGAGGAGATTAAGAGTCTGCTACAATGTGTGGTGTGGTTGTGCTCAAATGTGTCCGAGTTGGTTTTACGTTAATAGATATAATTAAAGAGTTCAAGTTACATAATGGTGTGGTCATTGCGCTATACAGAGTAAGGTGGTTGGGTCTTGTCAGTCACTGATCACTGTTTACAAGGGCAGCCGCTGGAGGTCACAAGTTGCCCAACACTGGTACCAAGAGGTCTATCCTGGAGCACCTGGTGGATCTCATTCTAGAGGGATCTCGTATAGGATTCCGGGAATGTATAGAACAGAGCTGATCCCACATAATCCCAACACAAATGAGTGTCAAGGCCTAAACGTCACTTTGAGGATAACAAGAAATCTCTGTGTTGATCATGTAATATTAAAGATGTTTTCCAAAATTGAAAGGTCCCAATGTGTCGGATTGGGGATAACTTACTGAACACTTGGTGGTCCAAACGCAGGAATCCTGAGAATGAGGCACTGAAGGCCCAAAGACAAAGCTCTGCAGCCGAATACAACTACCCAATTCCCACACCGGAGAAGCATGGCTGGACTATTAGTTCAGGAGTTATTGATTACTATACCAGGTTTTTTAACTCTTGCCCTGCCAATATACAGTATATGAATGGTTCCTGCAGTTCTCGTGCCCTGTTCTCTGAGTCATTTGTCCCGGATATCCAATCTGCTGCTGTCTGCCAGAAAAGCCAAATGGTGCCCGTCACAGAGGGGTCAGCAATTAATGAAAAGCCATCTGTCCAGGTTCCCCACCCTCCTCTGCACTGGACACTCATTACTGTCGCCAGAAGCCAATTAATTATGTAATAACTACGACGTAATGAGATTAATTGTTGCACGTGAGGCGGGGTACAGTAATGGCGGCATCTATATGGGGATAAAATTATATGCACCCGCTTTTCCAGATTATGTGGGACCATACTTATTAGGGCGGCTTCACACCACGGGGCTGTCCGGTGTGAATGAGCCTTATAAAGTGGTTGTTATGGTGGAAGATTTTGGAGACTATGAACTGAAAAAATCAAATAAAAATCAAGAGCTCGGTGTGAACATAGTGTATGAGGAAATCTGGTTTGGATCCAGACCAAATACACAGATACACAGACATCTGGATACACTAACCACAATGACGAACAGAGAAAAGATACACACGCAAACACAGAAAATAGGCTTAAAAAAGGCGCAGAATAATAGAAAAATAAGGAGAGAAAACACTAAAAAATAAACAAAATAAAAGGAGTACATGCAATAATGACTCAGGCTCTGTGTATATTGTCATGAGCTATATACACTACACAGACCACAGAGGGGAACACGCTACGGTTACCAGATTCCTATAGGGAAAGCTCATAGTCAATTGCTTTCTGCTGATTAAAGGGGCTTTTCATTATAGCAATGTTGATGGCCAATCAATATCAGATCGTTAGTGAGATCTGTGATCAGTTATTACCAGCCCTGGTGGTGTCTGCCAGATATACACCATCTAACCCAGCTGATCCCAGGAGCATTGGGTGTCAAACTCCCACCGGTCTAACATTGATTACCTATTCCGAGCTGTAGAAACCCCCTTTAAGTAATGCAACAGTGACAGCTATAAAGGAATAGACTGGACCACACTAAATGTGCTTCTCAATGGGGACCCCTCATATATGTTTCCATGTATAAAACCCAATACAAGTCTATAGAAAGGACCCCACCGGCCATGTCTTTTCTGCCTCTGCACACCCATTATGGCAACACTCATGTTGATAACAGAGGCGGAATCTGAAACACATGGGCCCCAAATCTCACAGGTCTTTAATAGTATTGTTTTGGAAGTGTCGGCTACCCCTGCTCCCAATTTAAAGTTGATTTTAATCAATAGATCTTGGAATAATAATAATTTCCACAATTGGATGTGATTAAAAAAAATGTTCCTGTGCCTAGATATTATATACAGGTGCATCTCAATTAATTAAAATATCATCATGCCATTTTTTTCAGTAATTCAATACATAAAGTGAAGCACATATATTATAGAGTCATTACACACAGAGGGATCTATTTCAAGTGTTTAGTTCTGTTAATGTTGATGAGTATGCCTTACAGCTAAGGAAAACACAAAGGACATTGTCTCAGAAAATTAAAGTAGCATGAAGGGTTAAAAACCGCGCTGCCGTATACCACCAGACATAAAGAGTGAATATAATATTGATTTATTAGTCAACGTGTTTCAGGGCTCCCAGAAATGCCCTGAAACATGGCAATATGATATTGATTTGTCCTGAGGAAGGGGCAGGGAGCCTGAAACACGTTGACTAATAAATCAATATTATATTCACTCTTTGATGTCTCGTGGAATATGGCAGCACAGTGTTTAACCATTTATCCTCCCTACTCTATATGCACCACGCTGGGGACTGCAGCAGCCATGATCTGCTTTTATAGTGGTTGTGACTCTCACAACCACACATGGTGAAGCTTCTGATACCTGTTTAGGGAATAGTTTATCTCTCAGACCCTTCATCCTCCCTACTTTAATTTTCTGAAATAATGACCTTTGGGTTTTCATTGGCTGTAAGCCATAATCATCAACATTAACAGCAATAAACACTTGAAATAGATCACTCTGTGTGTAATGACTCTATATAATATATGCATTTCTCTTTATGTATTGACTTATTGATAATAATCTAATTCATTGAGATGCACTTGTATGTGTCCCTGCTATGTACTGTTTAGTGGAGGTGTCTGACCGTACAGGAACATGGTCTGATCACACCAAATCTCCTGGGCCAGGTAGGACACAACAGAGTATACAGACATTACAGCCAGGGATCACAGAATATAAGAGTATGCAGACATTACAGCCGGGGATCACAGAATATAAGAGTATACAGACATTACAGCCGGGGATCATCACAGAATATAAGAGTATACAGACATTACAGCCGGAGATCACAGAATATAAGAGTATACAGACATTACAGCCGGAGATCACAGAATATAAGAGTATGCAGACATTACAGCCGAGGATCACAGAATATAAGAGTATACAGACATTACAGCCAGGGGTCACAGAATATAAGAGTATACAGACATTACAGCCAGGGGTCACAGAATATAAGAGTATACAGACATTACAGCCGGGGATCACAGAATATAAGTGAGTATATAGACATTACAGCCGGGGATCACAGAATATAAGAGTATACAGACATTACAGCCGGGGATCACAGAATATAAGAGTATGCAGACATTACAGCTGGAGATCACAGAATATAAGAATATACAGGCATTATATTCTGTGATCCCTGGCTGTAATGTCTGTATACTCTTATATTATGTGATCCCCAGCTGTAATGCCTGTATACTCTTATATTCTGTGATCCCCGGTTGTAATGTCTGTATACTCTTATATTCTGTGATCCCCAGCTGTAATGTCTGTATACTCTTATATTCTGTGATCCCCGGCTGTAATGTCTGTATACTCTTATATTCTGTAATCCCTGGCTGTAATGTCTGTATACTCTTATATAGCCCAGGAGCTGTGGTATATGCCACCTGTCCCTGAATGGTCGGACACATCCATTACACAGGGGCACATTTATAAGACTTATTTTATATCACATCCAATTGTGGAAATTACTATTATTCCAAGATCTATTCTTTAATATAATTTTAATATAATATTTAATAATAATACAGTATAATAATATAATATTTAATATAAGCTTCGTTTGTGGGGAAAATCCCATTAATTGTACCCCTATTT
>JARQOC010000010.1:99623429-99640063 GCA_033576535.1 Allobates femoralis | reverse complement strand
ACCCCGACGGTCGTTGGGATCGTTCGGGGTCTCTGGCGCAGAATGGGGATCGCTGGTCATTGCCCCTGTCACACACAGTGATGCAGCCTGGCCAGTGGGAGATCGCCGATTGAAAAATGGCCCAAGCCATTCGTTACTGATCAGCGATCTCCCAGCGGGGGCTGATCTCTGCTAAGTGTCACACACAGCAATATCGTTGGTGAGGTCGCTACGCCACAAAAACGTTGCAGCTATATTGTTAACAATATCGCTACATGTAACAGAGCCTAAAGGGGTAAAAAAGGATTTGGAAGGGGGGGGGGTGAAAAATTATGCAAATTCTACTCAAACTGACTATGTAATCTGTGAGTTCCAGTATACATTTTTCATCGGGGCGTAGGACAGAAGCCTCAGAGGTTTGTATTTGATGGATGCCACTTGAAAGCCTTCCATGAAACGTAGGTTTCCATTGTACAATATTGATAGTGTTACAATTACGGGGGGTGAGTGTTCAAAGATTGAACCCACTGGACCTCAAGGGTTACTGTTGCAGTCGAGCATAGCTGGGTGACGGTAGGACAGCAAGAGAAAATTATCAGGCACGGACATCAAGCTTACATCATCTGGCGCTTGCATAGGTAGAAGTCATCGGGCAGAAGACAGGGCTTCAGGTGCAGGACACAGGCTGGTTCAAGACCAAACATGGGCAGGACAGGTCAAGAAACCCTAGACCGGAGAGACAGGAGTTCAAGGGCATCGTCATCATCAGGACTGTGGAGTCAGTCGGTGTCAGGGACCACTTTGCTGGAGTCAGAATAAAATGGAAAGACTCCTACAATATATACCGTAATAAATTGAGTACAGTAGTTCAATGCAGTATATGGTGAATATTATTATGAATTATGTCCTATACAGCTTGATTATTGCATCATCATAATGATTAAGGCTGCGTTCACACAACAGCATATTTGTAAGGATGTGCTTTTGGTGCAGAAAGGTCAAGCTCGAAGGACATCAACTACACTCCCTGACAGATGTTATGTCGCTTATCCGTGTTATGTAAATAAAAGCTTATAACCTGATGTTCAATTCATCCATTGGTTGTATAAATTACTCTTTTGAAAGCTGAAACCATTCAAAATTTGGTTTAGGTTAAGAAAATCAATATTTCATCATTGATGCCAATTTATCATTTAATGAACACAGAATGGGCAGATTTTATCAAGACAAGTTTTGTCGCCTGGTCATATAATGCACCCACTCCTAGTTTACATACTCACCTGTGCTCAGTAAATGATCGGTTAATTAGTGGGTCTGTCTAAAAAGAAACCCAGCACCCTGGACCTTCACTTGAACTGCAACTTGATCTATGACAACATGCCAAAAATCCACCCTGCTACCAAAGCCTTGATTATCAAGAGGCTGAAGACCAGATCCACTGCAGAGGTGGCTGGCGCCTTTTTAATGTGTCTCAGCGTCAAGTACAAAGAATTAAAAAATAAAATCCAATTTGCGCCATACTGTTACAAAAATATACCGAGGGTAATTATTGTTATTGCTCACCTTTACCAGTTGTGCCGTCCGCACAACTGGATAAACTTGCATACTTGCGAGGTCTTTAAAATAATGAATTTCACTCTTCTGGAATAATGTGAACAAATGGCGTCTTCAACGATTTCCTCGGAGGCCAAGGATCACTTGAGAGCTCAGGAGGATCTAAATAACGAAGGCCAGGTCCTGTAGCCCAGAGCAGCTCCACATCCCCCTCCCCGTAGGGAGAATATGTAAGGTAATGAAGAAAGGATAGAGTATGTGGTAAGCGCTAGGGAAAAATTACAGCTCCACGGCCAGTAGTAAATTACCTTTAGGCTTTAATGAAAATGTGTACAACACGCGGGTCCATTAACCACGATGCATTTCAACGCAGTGTGCGTCTTTCTCAAGTCTTGAGATTTGAAGAGACTGGAGATGTGTTTGACAAGCCCAGGTCCGGCAGACCCTGCAAGACAACTGCTCAGGAGGAACGTTTGTTGTTTAGAAAATCCAAAGCAAGCCCCTCTTCCACTGCAGCAGAGCTCTGACAGGCCTAGTCACCTCAAGTCCCTATGTCAACTAGAACAGTTTGTAGGATTCTGTCTCGAAATGGCCTCCATGGTTGATCAGTGCCCAGAAGCCAGAACTAAGCAAAAGACAAATAAAAACCGTGTGGCATTTGCAGAGTCCCACAGCCTGCTAAACAGATGGATGCTGGAAAAGTGGAAGAAGGTGGATTTCTCTGATGAATCTTCAGTAGAATTAAACCACATCCGCCGAAAATACTGCAGGAGACCTACTGGAGCCTGTATGGATCCAAAATAAACCCAGAAAACAGTTACATTTGGTGGTGGAAAGATCATGGTCTGGGGTTATGTTCAGTATGGGGGTGTGCAAAACATTTGCAAGGTGGAAGGCAATATTAATAGCCTAAAGTATCAAGAAGTATTACTTACCTCTTATATTCCAAATGATAAAAGGGGTCAAATTCTGCAGCAGGATAGTGCTCCATCTCATATATCCATCTCTACAACAAAGTTCCTCCAGGCAAAAAAGATCAAGGTGCTCAAGGACTGGCCAGCCCAGTCACCAGACATGAACATCATTGAGCATGTTTGGGGTAGGATGAAAGAGGAAGCTTGGAAGACAAAACCAAAGAATCTAGATGAACTCTGGGATGCATGTAAGACTGCATTCTTTGCTATTCCTGATGACTTCATTAATAAATTGTATGAATCGCTGTTGAACCACATGGATGCAGTCCTTCAAGCTCATGGAAGTCACACAAAATATGAAATATGGCCATTGGCACCACAAATTCATTCACCAATGTTATGCAACATATATTTGTATTTTAAGTTAATTATTTGTTTGAATATCACATTACTTTCTGTGGGCAAAACTTTGTCTTGCCAAAATCTGTCCATTCTGTGTTCATTAAATGATCAATATTTCAGCATTGATGCCAATTTATTTTCTTAACTGAAACCACATTTTGGAGGGTTTCAGCTTTCAAAAGAGCAATTTATACAACCAATGGATGAATTTAATGTCAGGTTATAAGCTTTTATTTACATAACATGTATAAGTGACAGAACTTCTGTCAGGGAGTGTAATTGTTCAGCTAGACAATACCACTCAGGAGAGTGAATGTGTGCTGCAGCACTGAGGAGAAGCGGGGTGGTGGGGAATGTCTTATTAGCCATGTATTAGTAGAACTGCCAGCTGGATGCATAGAGTGGCAGACAGTGCTGAAAACTGGTAGTTTGGGTTGCTCTATATGTTAATATTAAGGATGCATTTATTGTACTTTTGTGAAAAAAATGTGATTATCTTTTGAGGGGTATAACCCTATAATGCTTCCTTAACAGCATCTACAGTATTTGTCTACAACCTAGTGTTGGAGCAGGGTTTCATGGTGTCATCTCATCTATGTCTATGGGACAACCGCAATACCTCTCACCTGTTTCAGGATCCATGGCGGTCTCAAGGTCCGACCCTCCCTAACCGTAAAGTGATGTCACATTTTGGGGGTATACAATAATTTTCTATGATGGGAATTCTCCCTTTAGTCAACGGCATACTGACAATGAGACTGACACTTGCCCCTTCGAGTGAGCCCATTCCTGGTTCCATACAATCTTGGCTCTCCTAAATCCATGTGATATCCCCTTGTGTTGCCCCCTCTCCTTTATGTATGCCAATAGGATTGAGGTCCATGCCGAGCGAGTATTTTTATCTTATATGATATCCGATCATGTTGGGAATCCACTTCATGTATACATCATTTCCTATGTATTTTTCCATCTACAGCTACAGTTTTTGACTTGGCTGAATAATAATTAATAAATTCTGATTTTGTTTTCATTTCAGCCGTCCAGTCAGCTTAATATTTAGTCTGAATTTGTTCCAATAACAATAATGAATTAATTTGTGGCAGCAGTTCACATGTGCATAGATCCTGCTGCAGTGGGAGCCAAGGCCTTAAAATTGGATTATGGAAATTGCTCCTTATTTTAATGTAGGACAAAACATCCAATAGACATTCCCGCCCTCCCCCCCTCCCCTGTGTAGTCCTAGGATCCTTGAGAAAGTGCAAAGAAAGATTTAGTGGTAGGGTCTGGCGTATCTAAACCATGTTCCAAATTATTATGCAGATTGGTTTTAAGTATCATAGGGGTTTTTTGTTTCTTTTTTTTTTTTTTTTCTTCAATGAAACCCATTGATGGTATTGTGTCTCAGGGGTACTTCATAGGTTTTGTGACGTAACAGCGACCTCTCCAGCGATGTTGCAGTGTGTGACATGTAGCAGCGATCAGGCCCCTGCTGTGAGGTCGCTGATCTCTGCACGTCGTTCAGGACCATTTTTCAGTCCTTGGTCTCCCGTTGGTCAGCACGCATCATTGCGTGTGACAGCGAGAGACCAATGATCAGCGTCCTCCCCAGGCTGGTAACCATGGTAAACAACGGGTATCTAGGCAGCGCGCTGCACCTAGTTACACGATGTATACCTTGGTTACCAGCCTCCTCTGCTTCCAGGCTCGTATCCAAGGTACACAGCGGGTAACAAGGGACAGCGATGTGCTTGGATACCCGCTGTGTACCGTGGAGAAGGCTGGTAACCAAGTTATGCATCGGGTAACTAGGCGCTGCGCGCTGCCTAGATACTCGTTGTTTACCATGGTTACCAGCTTGCTCCCACTTACCACAGCCTGTCAGAAGACAGGAGCGGGAGCTCGACATCATGGAAAGAATAGTTTATATTCTTTACACGATGTCGCTGGGGAGTTTGCATGTTTGGCAGCTCACCAGCAACTGCATGGAGACTTTCCAGCGATCCTGGCCAGGTCGGATTGCTGGAAAGTCTCAGCATGTAAAGGGGCCCTCAGGGTTCTTTAGATCACTGAAATCATTCTCCGAACCTGTGATAATTAGTTTGGCAGGTGAGCCCAAAAGAAGGAAAACTGGGTGTTCCGCAATATTAAGCAGGCCACAGTTTTCAAGTAACATGGGAAAAAAAGGATCTCTCAGCTGCCGAAAAGCAACAAATAGTGCAATGCCTTGGACAAGGGATAAAAACATTAGATCTTGCACGAAAACTTACACATGATCATCGTACTGTGGAGAGATTTGTGACTGATTCCGAGCACAGATGTGTTCGTGCAGATAAAGGCAGAATGAGGAAGGTTTCTGCCAGGCAAGTTCATCAGATTAAGAGAGCAGCTGCTAAAAAGGCTTTACAAACCATTAAACAGATATTTGAAGCTGCTGGTGCCTCTGGAGTCCATCGAACCTCAAGGTGTAGAATCCTTCAAAGGCTTGCAATGGTGCATAAACTTACTATTCGGCCACCCCTAAACAGTGCTCACAAGCAAACGATTGCAGTGGGCCCAGAAATACATGAAGACTAATTTTCAAACAGACTTGTTTACTGATGAGTGCCGAGTAACCCTGGATAGTCCAGATGGATGGAGTAGTGGATGGTTGGTGGATGCCACCATGTCCCAACAAGGCTGCAACGTCAGCAAGGAGGTGGAGGAGTCATGTTTTGGGCCGGAATCATTGGGAAACAGCTGGTAGGCCCCTTTAAGGTTCCTGAAGGTCTGAAAATGACCTCTGCAAAGTATATAGAGTTTCTGACTGAACTTTCTTCCATGGTACAAAAAGCAAAAGCGTGCCTTCAGGAGCAAAATCATCCTCATGCATGTCAATGCACCATCTCATGCTGCAAAGAATACCTCTGTGCCATTGGCTGCTATGGGCATAAAAGGAGATAAACTCCTGGTGTGGCCACCATCTTCCCCTGACCTCAACCCTATAGAGAACCTTTGGAGTATAATCAAGCAAAAGATCTATGAGGGTGGGAGGCAGTTCACACCAAAAACAGCAGCTCTGGGAGGCGATTCTGACATCATGCAAAGAAATACAAGCAGAAACTCTCCAGAAACTCACAATATCAATGGATGCAAGAATTGTGAAGGTGATATCAAAGTAGGGTTCCTATGTTACCATGTAACTTGGCCTGTTAGGATGTTTTGGAGTTAAATAGCTTTTTATTTCAGTGAATGTGACTTCCTAATGCTGCAAATTCAACAAATGAGCATTTTCAGTTTTCAAACACATCAAATGGTTAGAAAGTCTACTGTGCCTAATAATTTTGAAACAGTGCATTTAGTGTTTTTTTTTTTTTTTTTTTTGTTTTTTTATTTTGAAGATTATACTGTTATCATTGGAAGGTTTCTTCACCTGTTAAGGCACCTTTACACGCCGCAACCGCGGCGAGAAATCTGACCGGTGATCTGTAGCCTCGTCACCATTGCTGTGAAATTGCCTCGAAATTGCGGTGTGTAATTGGGGAATTTGGCGGCTATAAAAAAGATTGCGCCTGGTTCTGATTTTCACAGCACTGCTCCAAAATCAGAGGCAATCGTGAAGGCGAAATTCCCGGCTTTTGGCGTGTGAACGGGCGATAGGAATGGAATCTGCGTTGCCTACTGATTTCCCAGAGGTGTGCCACAGCGTGCTGGATACCGCGCCTCGTCAGCGATGATTGGTGGTGGCTACTGTGTTTCCATTGGCTGTCACTTCACACCGCGCCATATTTGAACAGCTGTCCATTCACCACCACACAATGGCAATGGCGTCATGTATTAGCCACCCTTCCAGTGCAGGCTGCCCAATCATAATGCTATTGCGTTGTCTAATCAGCGTGTTTGGGGCGCGGTATACATCAGTCTGCCATGCCTATGTTCTCGCGGGTCTGAACATATACGCCCACATTCCTTTGAGGATTGTGGCGTGTGAAGTGGCGACTGGAGTCTACCGGATGTTTCCCGCTGATGGTGTGGCAACTTCCGGGGCGACACGTCGCCTTAGGTTGAGGGCGAAATTGCGGCGTGTAAAAGCGCCTTCAGCGTTCTGAGGCAACCATGAAAAATGTGCACGCGCACGTTAGATTGCCTCCTATCGCCGCCAAAAGTTGCGGCATGTAAAGGTACCTTTTTAGAGTATACATCATATTTTATTGATGACTTTTATTACACGGACTGTCATTTGAACCCACCATTTAGGAAAATCAGAGAAAAAGAACATTTGCATAATAATTTGAACATGGTGTAGAGTCAGATGGGCCCCGGTTCAAAATTATGGACCTGGGTAATACACACACACACAGACACACATTGGTCAGATATATGGACCCTTGTAGTATTCTAAATCCTATAAAGACTTCTGAATTGTGCCCCCCCAACCCCCTCCCCTATTCATTATGTATTAATGACCCCCGTCCTGTTATGTCCCCATCCAGGTATTAATCTCCTCCATTCTGTTGTATATGGTCCTCCATCCTAGTATATTTGTCCCCGTTCTGTTCCTAACACACAATTGAAAACAAAAACATTCTACTCGACTTTCCCTCCACTTCCATGTTGTGCAGTGTCGTCTGTAACCAGCACACAGCCCAGCCACTGACATCTGAGTATCTGAATGCGCGGCAAGGTTGATGATGTCACTCTAATGCGTTGCCCCCTGTAGCTGCACTTCTGACAAAAGCTGATGGCCGCTGTGCTGGCAGCGTGCATCACTTCCAGGGATCCAACTGGTCTCTGCACCACAGTGTATTTCAGCTGGATCTGCATCCTCTGTGAGGACGCAGATCTAGCTGAAGCAGGTGTTTGGGTCTGTGGGCCCCTGTACCCTCGGGCTCTTGTCGCCACTGCAACCTCTGTGACCGCGGTCGTTACGCCCTTGGGTCTAACAATAAGCAAGCACTGAAGTGCTTGCTTGGGGTGTCTACTCCCATTGTTCACTAACATGCCGGATCTTTTAAGATGATCATACCCATCCTCAAAAAACCCTCCCAAGACCCTGCATCTGTCTCTAACTACCACCCCATATTTCTTCTCCCCAAAACTATTTGAACAACACGTCCATTCTGGACTGTCCTCCCACCTCTCCTCCTGCTCCCTCCTTTGACCGCCTACAATCTGGTTTTCGACCCCACCACTCCACCGAAACAGCCATAACCAAAGTCGCCAACGACCTACTGACCGCCAAGAGTAAGCGACACTACTCCGTCCTCCTCCTTCTCCTTGACCTATATGCCACCTTCCACACCATTGACAATTCCCTCCTACTTCAGATTCTGGAATCTCTTGGCATCACTGATCTAGCCCTCTCCTGGATACTTAACGGACCGGACTTTCAGTGTCACCCACTCCCACACCTCCTCCTCACCCTACCCCCAATCTGTCGGTGTCCTCCAAGGCTCGGTTCTGGGACCCCTACTATTCTCCATCTACACCCTCGGCCTTGGGCAACTCATTGAGTCCCATGGCCTCCAGTACCACCTCTATGCCGACGACACCCAGATCTGTCTGTCTGAGCCCGACATCACCTCCCTACTATCCAAAATTCCACAATGCCTGTCCCCCATCTCATCCTTCTCCGCTCGCTTCCTAAAACTGAACATGGACAAAACAGAGTTAATCATCTTCCTCCCCAAGTCACTCTCCCCTTCTACCAGACCTATCCATCACGGCCACGGACTGCTCACTCTTCCCAGTCCTCCACACCAAGTCCTCGGAGGAATCCTCGACTCTCCCTCTCCTTCAAGCCTCACATCCAAGCCCTCACCACCTCCTGCTGGCTTCAGCTCAAAAACATATCCCGGATCCACACTTTCCTTGACCATGACACTGCTAAAACACTTATTCATGCTCTCATCATCTCCCGCCTTGACTACTGCAACCTCCTGCTTACCGGCCTCCCCGCTACCTCACTCGCACCTCTCCAATCTATCCTAAACTCCGCTGCCCGACTAATCCACCTGTCTCCCTGCTACTTCCCTGTCTCCCCCTTCTTCCAAGCCCTTCATTGTCCCCTATCTTCACGCAACCTACGATCCTCCCATGAGCTCCTTCTCTACTCCTCTCTCATTACCTCTTCCCACAACCGCATACAAGATTTCTCCCGTGCATCCCCTATCGTCTGGAACTCTCTGCCTCATCACATCAGACACTCTCCTACCCTGGGAACCTTCAAAAGAAACCTGAAGACCCACTTCTTCCGACAAGCCTACAACCTACAATGAGACACTGTCCAACGCACCGTATCACGTTTGGCACTTCTCCCTCCTACTGTATCCCCCACCCGTCCCTCATAGACTGTGAGCCCTCGCAGACAGGATCCTCTGCCCTACTGTACCTGTACGATAGAATTGTCAATACATATTGTACTTGTCCTCGCCTGCCCTTTCTATATGTAAAGCGCCATGGAATCTAATGGCGCTATATTAATAATAATCTTTTCACGTACAACCTATCCAAGCACTCTCAATACTCCTAAGTAGTGAGTGCACCCTGATGTTCAATCGAGTATCCAGCAGAGGAGCTCATGCTCACTCATCATTTGGAGGGTCTTCTAAACTGCTATAGCTCTGTTTACGTCTGTCAGGAGCATGAAACACAGTATTTTAGTTTTTCTTCCCCTTCCAAACGGACCTTTTTTTTTTTTTTTTTTGGAGCTCAATAGGGCGACCTCTATATTCGGTTTTGCATCGGTTCACACAACTATTAGGCTTTCACTTTGAAAGTGGACACAGAGGTTGGTGTGTGTAAAGCGGCCCTTAGAATTCTCATTGGTTCTGCTGGTATAAGGATTTGCTTGCAGATTTAAGATTTAAAACTGCACTAAAAACGCACAATGTGCATGCAGCCAGATCTGCGATATCGACTGTTTGTTTCTTCCAGAACCGGAGAAGGCAGATTGGGGGGGGGGTTTGGGGTCTGAACGGCTACCATTCTTTATTTATCAGCTTCCTTCCCATGCTCATTTGTTTCCAGATTGGCTTTTTAAATCAGATACATTTTTATTAGAATATCATTAATACAGTACACTATGAACAACACCACTGTACATTTTCAATGTTAACACACATTCCCCCCCCCCCCCCAACTCCCCCCTCCCCCTCAGACAGTACTTCCGATTCACAATAACCGCCAATATTCACAAACGGAGCTTCATAATAGAGCAGACATTATGAGCTAGACGTCCAGGTATCATTTCCCCAGAACTAACATAAACATTATCACCTCATCATTCATGTTGCAGCCATGGAGTCCACAATTTTTCGTATGTTTTATGCACCCCTCTCTTTTCATATACACCCCTTTCCAATTGGATAACATAATTCGCCTGGCGACAGAATTCAGTCCTCGACGGTGGTTCCTCACTGGTCCACTTCCTCGCAATCAGTTTCCTGGCTACATACAATAACCTAGCTATAGCAAGTTTAAACGAGTTATCTACAGTTATCCTTCCACATAACCCAATAGACAAACACTGGGTCACGGGGAATGACACAATCATACACTCTTTCAATCCTAGAAAGTGTCCCACTCCAAAATGTACTCAATCCGGAACAGCTCCACATCATATGAAAAATGCCAGCACCAGAAACCCTACATCTCGGACACTCGGAGTCCGTCCTGAGGCCAAACTTGTGCAATATTTCCGGGGAACGATAAACTCTATGGATGACGTATAGGTGAGACAGCCTAGCCGTTTCACTGAGCGACAGCCTCGGGACATACTCCAAAATGCAGTCCCACACATCCTCCTCCATCTGACCAACCTCTTCCTCCCATTTAGCTTTAGCCTTCAGCGGGTAGCCCAAGAGGAACGTGTGTAGCAAATCTTTATAAGTTCCCGAAATCACTCCCCTAGTGACGCCCCCCCCCACAAACATACTCCAATACCAAGTCTTGGTCCACTGTCAAACTCCCCTTAGTCCGTTGGGCATCTATGGGATGTTTTAACTGAAGGTAATGCAACCATTCAGTCACCGGTAGAGAGAATTCAGATTGTAGCAGCACAAAAGACTTCAGCATCCCATTATCTAAAATTTGAGACATATTAATTATTCCCTTTCGTCTCCATTCCTCCAGGGCACCCACTTTTTGAATCTCCGCCAGCTTCCTATTGTTCCAAATGGGAGTAAATCTAGTCAGGCCCTCAAGTCCTCTGTTCCTTTTCAACGCTCCCCATACTTTATCAATAAGTTCCAGTGTGGGAAATTTCTTACCCAGTTGACCGATTATTCCTCCCTCTAGCCCCTGTAGTATTGGGACCCCCGCCATACAGTATTCTATCACGCTTTTAACTGATCCCCCCCCCCCCCCCCCCCTTTCCAACCTCAGGACTAGACCAGCCCCTAAAATGCTGGCTCCGAGCTGCGAGATAATATAGCTCCGGATTCGGCAATACCAGCCCGCCCCCGTCTTTTGGCCTCTGCAGTATCTCCAGTCTCATTCTGGGCTGTTTCCTACCCCACACTAGTCTCCTGAACAGAGAATTTATTACCTTAAATCTTTTTTTGGGTACCCACACCAGGGAATTATGCAAAATATACAGGAGCTTAGGCATCACTATCATTTTCAGCAAATTAATGCTTCCCACCACCGATAAATGTAGCTTAGACCATGCATCAACTTTTGCTTTTAGCAACTCAAGTAGTGGGAACAAATTAAGGTACTGATAGTCCGTAACAGGCAAGGACACCTGAACTCCCAGATATTTGAAGACTTCCATTCGCTGCAGCTCAGTCTCTATACGGCCACCATCATCTTCTTCCACTCCTCCATCCACTCTAAAACGTACCGACTTAGACCAGTTAATTCTGAGCCCCGAAATATTACCAAACCTGTCAATTAATTGCATGGCATGGCTCAATGACTCCGATGGGTTGTCCAAGAACAACAGCAGGTCATCCGCATATAAGGCAATTTTCTCCTCCAGCTCCCCATATCTAAATCCCCGTACATCCTTTGATTCTCTAATGGCTGATGCCAATGGCTCAATTGCAATCGCAAAGAGAAGCGGCGACAGCGGGCACCCCTGTCTAGTTCCCCTATACAACTGGAATGCTGAGGAGACCGCCCTGTTAACTGAGTCTCGCTGTTGGTTGGGAATACAGTAATTGTATCCAGGAGATGAATTGTGGACCAAATCCCATCCTCTCTAGTACTCTCCAGAGATATCCCCATTCTATACTATCAAACGCCTTATGGGCGTCCAATGAGGCGATCATTCTGTCATGGGCATTATCAGAGGGCCAGATTGGCTTTTAATGATGGTATTTTCCTGCACATTGCCGACAGGGGATGTGCCACCTCACCATGCATAGGGAAAGCACCATCAGATTAATAGTTCTGTCCCCATAGAGGTTGTATCAGCCTGTGTGAAGGGGCCTTTAAACCATCATTTTTCATATCGATTCTCAATTTCAATGGACCTCTCATCGGCCTGAATGAATAATCCAATCTGAACAACTTTTACGTGAACCATTGTTCACTGTGTTTTCTTAAGGGCCCATTACACACAACGGTATCGTGAACGATATCGTTGCAACGTCACTTTTTGTGACGTTGCAGCGATTTTAAAATTACGTGTGTGTGTGTGTGTGAGACACCTATCAACGATAAGTCGTTGATCGTAGATTTATGGTCCTGTCCATTAATCTATCGTTGGTCTCTCGCTGGGTGGCCAGCATCGGCGAGTGTGAAAGCGGGAGACCAACGATGGACGAGCTCCCAGCGCTGCACAGCAAGCGCTAGGAGCTGGTAACCAGGGTAAACAGCTGGTATTTAGGCAGAGCCTAGTTACCCGATGTATGCCCTGGTTACCAGCCTCCTCCGCTTACAAACTGGTATCCAAGGTACACAGCGGGTAACTAGAGAGAGAATTTTCCACAATGTCGCTGGTCCACTGGTCGCTGGTGAGTCTGCCTGTGTGGCAGCTCACCAGTGATCAGTTCACAGCGTGGCAGCGATCCACATCGTTGGTCGGATCGCTGCCACATCGCAGCGTGTAACGGGGCCTTTAGACTGTCGGTTCGTGAGATAAAGCCTTTACGCATGGCAGCAAGTCCTATAATTTTATTGTTATTGCCCTTTTTTGATGCAGACACAGATCTTTTCTCTAAAAATCGGTGGATTCCGGTTCATAATGTTTAGGATATTTCCTGCTTATGTTTATGGGCGGCTCACATGATAGGAATGTGCTGTCGTTAATCATTAGAACGATGTCCAATCTGTAAAGCTTCTTTGAAGTGAATATTTTACCATTGTCTGCAAACTAACCATGAGCTGTATCAAAATGACACCCTTCCTAATAATCCCCCATTGACTATTAAGCTACATTATATAGCATAATGGCCGCTAACAACACGATATGGAAACTCTGAGCAAAGCATGACCATTCCCTGACATAATTCCCAGAATAGTCCCGTATGTTAGTCTGATTCTCAGAAGTTCCATCTTTTGAAAAGTTTCCATTGTTGAGGAGTGTGGGATTTCTTCATGTGCATCATGTGCAGAATGCAATAAGTGCCGTGTTTATTTTTCTATATATTTTTTTTAATGGTATTTTAAGTTGTTAGTTGGACCATAAATCTTACACCATGGGGTTGGTAGTGTCCCAGGTCTGGCTTGATGGGACCAGACGTATTTGCACTGGGAAAGCATTAAACTTCAGTGCCCTTTTTGGTATTTATGAATCACATACAGTTCTGGGATGGTATAAAGTTTTTTACGACTCCTTTCTGATGAGGAACATTTGCATCTAAACAAATCCTGACAGTGGCATACATCGGCCATAGCATTCCATTATGTATACAGTCATGAGAAAAACTAAATTCACGCTCTCATTTCTATGGTTACATATCAGGATATAATTAAAAAATAAAGAATCTGGTCCAGAGGGTCCTAAAATTGGGTAAATATGGTCCTTTAGAGGGTCCTACAATTGGTTAAATACAACTCCAGGACCATGATAAATACAGTGTAAAAGAGAACCTGTGCGTGAAAAATTAAGCCCATCCGTACCGCTTCCATAAGGAGAGGTAGTAGTGGTCAGGTGCTGCTAATCAAGGGCCATTGATTAATTGTTCATCAGCAAGTGCGGCCACTTCTATAAAAGCAAATGTTTTGGCAGTTTGCTGGTCCAGAACATTCAATCATGTGTTAACCCTATGCCAAGGAGAAAAGACCTCATCAATGATCTTGGGGAAGAAATTGTTGCAGCCCATCAATATGGGAATGGTTTTTCAAACTAATTTGGAGACCATCATTCCATGGTGATAAAGGCTAGTCACAGGGGGAAAACATTCACAATTGTCAATTAATTTCAGGAGTGGTTGTCCCAGCAGACTCGCCTCAATGTCAGTCTGTGCAATGTGCCAAGAGATTGCTAAAAAAAAAAACTAACAAAAAACCTAAAGGTACCGTCACACAGCAATATTGCTAGGCAATTTCACTGGCAATTTGCTGGTTGCAGTGAAATCATGGACACATTGTTCTATTTTGTTGCTATGTACAAATGGAACAATGTGTCCATGACTTCACTGCAACCAGCAAATTGCCAGTGAAATTGCTAGCAAAATTACAGCGTGTGACGGTACCTTAAGAGCTACAGCTTGGACTCCACTAGGTGAGGTAGGTCCTGTAGAGGTAGGTGAGCTAGAAGTTGCAGTCAGGTTGCAGAGGTATAGAAGCTGCAGGCAGCTAAGGAACTGGAAACAATCAGACATCAGTGAACCTGCTGACAGGTAGCTGTGCACAAACAAACTAGAAATCTCCGTGCTCAAACACAGGTGCATGTGTCTTGGGAAGCCTTATATAGGCCTAGGAAGCTCAACACATGGGTGCATCTCTGGCTACTTGCCAAACCTGATGTGTAGCACCAGACAAATAAGCGAACCAAGATGAAGGAAGCAGAGCTGAGACCCTGAACAAGTGTGTAACAATACCCCTCTCCTTCCTTTAGAGTCCATCCCCAATAAGTCAGTAGGTGCTGTACCTTTGGGAACCATGGTTTTGGTATTCAATTAGCACATGGTAGTGGAGGTGCTTAAAGTCACAGGTAGAAGGGTAGTGGAGGAACTGGAAGCCACAAGCAGTCTGGAGATGTCTTGGAGACTTGATGGGTTGCAGTGGTACTGAAAGAAACAGCCAGGAGACATCTAGGGAGCAGTCTGTGGCTTCTAGTACTCCCCAACCTGCCTTCAGTCTTCTGATTTCTCCTGGCTGCCTGTGGCTTTCAGTACCTCTGCAACCTCTCTGCAGACAGATATTCTGCAGACCAAAGATGGGTAGCTGTGCGCAGACAAATTAAGTCTAATTCACTTATGTAGGCCTTGTGTCGGTTTAGGAAGCTCAACACATGGGAGCATGCCGGGCTACTTGCATATCTTGACATGGAGCACCAGAAGGTTTAGTGAACAGAGATGAAGGGAGAATAGCCCAGAACTTTGACAGGTGGGTGACATAAAGGCTTTAGTTGGTATGATAAATATGTAAAATCAAGACTGAACAATTGGCTTGTTTGAAAAGGTTACAAAGAAAAAGCCCATTTCTAGAAAAGAGCATAGCTAAAGTTTTCAGTTGAATCTGAACAGAACTACACGACTTTTTAAACAATGTCCTTTGGACAGACAAGACCAAAGTGGACAAGAGATGTGTAAGGTTACGTTCACACTGTGTGTTATTGATGCGTTTTTTGCGGATCCGTTTTTGCAGTGAAATGCAGGGACTCTGAGCGTCCCAGCAAAGTCAATGGGTTTTCAAGATTTGTCATTCAGACACAACGTTTTGTGAGGATCCTCCCAAATAATGAGCATGTGGATTTGTATGGTGTTTTCCTGATCTGCTTTTTCCATTGAAACCATTGTCTGAGCTCAAAAAACGCAACAGTCAAGCACATCACCTTTTAGGCAACGCATTTTTTTTTTGTTAAAAGCTGGTCAGTTTTACCGCTGAAAAGCGGATCCTCAAAAAAAGGTATAAAATGCTTGGTGTGAATGTAGCCTTAAAATGCCCTCAAAATTAAGCAACTTTGGTCCAAATCCCTCAAATTATAAGACTGATGATGTCAGACAGGACCGATGGCTGTTTAATAGTGCTAAAGGTGGTTCCACAAGTTATTCATTCCTGAGGTGTACTTAGTTTTTCACACTTACATCTGCATTCTGGCCTAGTTTTCGATAATGACACTATCGTCACATGGTCTTCTGTTTAATTAGAGGTTGTTGTTGCCTAATTTAAATACTTTATTTAGCAACAGGTGTGTGTTTTGTTTTTATTTTTTGCTGTCTGTATATTAAGGCATAGTCTGCGCTTTACTAACCAGGTATACTGACACCTCACCCCAATAGAGGGCAAAATCGCACTCCTTTCACCTTTTTGGATGGATATAGCACTCAGATCTCTTCCTGATGCAGGAGTTAATCATCAGGATAAGGCAGTGTGTGCTGAGCTGTAGACCGAGGGCGCAGTTACACAATTTATGATATTGTCGTCTTGGGTCTAGCAGTGTCCTAAATTAGCCTTTCCATGTGGTCAGGACGATCTCGCACCAATCTTCAAAATTCTCGCTCTTCAGGAGACTAAAGTTTGAATGAGAACTTTAATTAGGTGCTCGTCCGCCTCGTCTAAAATTAGCAGTAGAATAACAATATATTGTAAACAGCCGGCCTGCCAGCTTCACGGCTTCCCAAAATTTCATTTTTTTTTTTTTTTTTCTATTCAGTATGTGACTGTTTTGTGGTTGCAGACAGTGGTTGATGT